>JAOWAW010159178.1:0-20425 GCA_028565695.1 Nicola tetela | reverse complement strand
ATAACTGGAAAAGGGGAGGAATGAATTGCCTTTACTGTACATGTCTGAAGATGACGCATGCAATAGATATTGATTTTGCTCACTAGAGTGCAAGTTGCAAAGTGATGCAATTTGAGATGATTTAGCCTTCTAGCACAACCGAGCAAACACCGCTGTTTCTGGTCTCATGTAAGTCCTCTGGCTGTCTTCACACCTGGCTCCGACTGGCACCTGCTGCCCTGTGCAACGCTGCTTGCTGAGTGTAGTGAACTAGAGATAAATTTTCTTTAACTCGGCATTACTACTGAACAAATTACTAACATTTGGTCAGGAATTATTTTGATATGGTCAACACTTTGTTTGAATGACAAGAAAAGCAGAACGGAATAATTAGTACGCACTGTTTTGCCATCAGAATTTCTTCATTTTTCAGTCTCTGTCTCTCTTATCCTTACAACATTTGTCATTACTTCTTCTCCTAAAGTGAAACGCTGCACTCATTCAGCTCTTTGTTGATTAGGCTTACTTGAGCAGTTCCTCCCGCCCCCTGTAAACGTTCGATCGCACGTGCAGAAGTAACTACCATCAGTATTTGTACATGTTGCATTGTCATGACAGCCATGCGTGGTCTGACTACATTCATTGATATCTTCATCAATCACAAGAAACAAAAATATTGCAACATAGGTTTTCATGCACACCAAACAACCTTGTTGGTTTGCTTCAATGAATATTTCTTGGAATACTCATGTGCAAATTTAAAGTAAAGTGGGCTAAATTTTGTACAGAGCAAAAAAGTTTGCGAAGTTCTTCTTGAAACACCCTATACCTGTACAAACTGGTTCACTGCCGTTCCATTCGCCCGAGAAATCACACTGAAGGTGTGCATTTCCGTACAGTTCATATCCTTTATCGCAAGAAAATGTCACTGTGGTCTCCACAATAACACTCTCGTTTGACTTCCTGCCATTCGCTAAGTCTGGCAGATGAGGGCAAGTAATTTCTGCCAGCAGAACAAAAAAACTGCCTCTGAGTATGAGCATATGAAATACTTAGCCCGTAATGTATATGTTTCACATCACTTACTTTATTTATCTTATGTCTGGAAATTACACTTAATTCCTTCATCCACTTGTCTTAAACATTCTCACTCTGGGTACAAAGCAGGTGCATTTTAATTCTTTTCTGAGTCACTTACTTGAGCAGTTCAAACCATCTCCCGTGAACGTTTGTTTGCATGTACAAAAATAATCCCCATTTGTGTTTGTACAAGTTGCTTCATAATCACAGTCATCCATCTCCTTGGTGCATTCATCAATATCTTAAACAGCCACAATTTATTTGTAACTGCAGAGGGCTGGTGATCTACAATTTACTAATGTGAGCCTTAATTGTACAAGGTGATGTGGATGGGAACAAAACATGCTCTCCCTCTCTTGACATAAACCCCGAAACTACACTGTGGGCACACCTACGCACACTACAGCAGTGACACCAAGACAAGATGCAGGAAATTGTTTGCTCTGACCAAAGGCGAAGGATAAGGACATCACTCGACTTTTAACTAGGGAATGTGTAAATAGATCATCCTAACTCACTTCGGACTTCAACTTGTTGTACTGTGTCCATCATTGATGTTAACATTGAATTCAATCAGTTGAAACTAAATGACTGAATTTTTCAGGCTGACAGCTGACTGTTTGGAAAATTGGCACTTGAACTGGTGTACTAAAGGAGTGATCAACCACACAACACACGTTTTCAACTCTAGCAGTTGCAAAACGATTTGCCACTTACTGGTAATCTTAATTGTCAAAGTTTGCCATGACAACTATGGGTGGAATAGCTGATTTGTGTTATAATCAGGCTCTATTGTGAATGTTCAGCATAACACCTAGTGTAATTTTTGTATTCACAACCTAACAATGAGACCTTTAGGACACTCTGGTTGTTTTTTTTGCCATTTCTTATGAATTTGCCCTTTTTACTGCAGATACGCAGTTCTTCAGAGCACCTATGAAAATAAATATTCCCGTCCTGAAGTGAAACATTTGATAACCATCAGATCTCAAAAAATTATCTGAATAAGTTTATGTAAGTTGACATCGATGACATCAATGCCGCCCAAATTCACATCTCACATACCTCTGTTATATCTTTTAAAGTTTTCGTTCAGAAATGCAGTCTACTTTTAACGTTTAGCAATGACCAAATTTTAGCAAATTTTCTCTAATCATCACTCACCTACACAGACTGGCTCACTACCATTCCATTTGGCGGAAAACTCGCATTCCAGACTCACATTTCCAAAGAGTTCATACCCAGGACTGCAGTCAAATGCTATTATTGTCTCCACAGAAACACCATTGCTAGACTTTCTACCATTTACTGGAGCTTGCAGGTCTGGACAAGTAATTTCTGCCAATGCAAAATAAAAAAAACGTTTAGAACCTCTCTGTAGATTAGCTGCGCATCTCTCAAATCTGACTTTCTATACTTCTTCTGAAAAATCCATCGTATGGCAGGGAATATGACATTTATGCCCTTGCCACATTCTTCAAAAGGCTATCAATCCAAGTTGAAAGTTGATGTTACAATCTTCATGAAGTCACTTACTTGAACAGTTTTTCCCGTTTCCCGTAAAAGTTTGATTGCATGTACAGAAGTAACTCCCATCGGTGTTGATACATGTTGCATTGGCATGACAGTTCTCCTTGTTCTCAGTGCATTCATTGATATCTATTTCCATGACAAGATGAAACTTATGTCACTACAAAACCAATGTGATATTATTGGATGCTACCACCTGACCTCCCTATTTAGGCCAATGAAATCCACAGTGTCAACTATGCATGTGGTGGCTACAACAATGGTCAATGGATCTATGGTGCATGGGATAAAGTGAAGTTCAGCGACTTTGGAGCAATCAAATACAAGGACCAGTTTGCAATAGTTGCTGCATGTACAATGAGGTGAGGTATTGTAATACTTCTGTGAAGTTCTGCTGTAACAACTGTTCTGTTGTGGATGTACATGTTAGCGATGCATGTGTCAAGATAAGAACCACCCATGCACCTCCAGTTATGTCCTTTTTGTGTTTGCTGTTTCTAAACTCTTCTCATGTTATGCCTGCAGTGAAGCCACATTCAGATGTTTTGCCTTTGCTACCTGGGACTGATAACTGAAGTTGCCTGGCTAGTGTCCCTAGCCATCTCATCTACATCATGGGACACGTCTCTACCATGAAGGACTATTACTTCTGTTTCTGCCAACTACACCTCTTGGAACTCTTACCAAGCACAGACCTTAACTTTAGATACTTTGCTGCCAAGCTTACACAGATGATGCAGCAAATTTCAGTTTGTGTTAATCCAAGGGCTGCTTGCAACGTGCACATTGACCTGGCTTTCCCACTCCCTGCTGGACCCCAAACCCTCCCGTCCAGGGTTCTTGTGATGTCGCACGATCACTGAACAACGGTAAGGTGCCCCTTCCTATCACTACACAACTGATATGTCGACTGTGCAACATATTGAAAGTAAACTAGAACCATACTCATGCAGATCAAAAAGTGCTGTAGGTGGCATTCACTCTGACCATCCACGCTTTCCTGCGGTAGGGCAAGCTTGTAGCTCTTGAGATGAAAGATATGGAAATGATGTATGGCATATTGGTGACAACCTAACTGTCCACATCTTCCACTCTTAAACAGACCCAATAGGTCTAGCTGTGTGTGTGGAGATTCAAGTTGGAGAGACACCTGCATCACTATCTGCCGTAGGCCCTACCCTTGTGCTGTCAGTCTACTTATGGAACCATGATATGCACACCAGAGCACCAATCTCGTATCAGGCAAGCCAGTCACTGACTAGAGAGAACTGTATAAGGAAACTACAAATCATCTTACAACTGTGCAGCATTATTAGCAATCAACACCAAGCCAGCCACACCATTGGCATCTGTATATAGCCATATTGGCTGACACAGCAGGGGAAGAAGAGAATGGCTAGTTTGCTGCATTAGCCTCAGGAGAAGCAACTCTGAGTACTGCAATGTCTCAAAAGACAGTCAGACCGACAGATAGGTTTCCTGAGGTCTTCACCTCTCTTGCTAAACCTATCGTGCTCCAGTCGTCTGGTAGGCTGAAAGCTCTTGAGTGGATGGCAGCCTGGTACCGTGACCATGCGGTTCCAAAGGGCATAGTGCCATAGGTATCATCATCCCAAGGCTTGGCATTAACCACGACAGGAACAGCCCCTGCTCCACGTCTTCTTCCACGACCTACAGGCCTTGGGTCAAGGGCTCTTTCCCATACATGAATTAAAACAGGTGCTCCACTGTCGCTTTCAGAGCTCTAAATAGCAGAAGATACTTAAGCGATGAGGGGGGGGGGGGGGATTGAAATTGAGATCTTTGGAGGAGCTAAGGCCATCATCTTTGCCTGAAGAAGACAATATTTCCCCCTGCTAATCATGCAAAGCAAAGAGGTAATCAAGCGCTTGTTCAGCCTCCATGAGAGACCTCACGGAGAGCACAAGCCGCTAGCATCTGCTTGCAAAAGTAGAAGCCAGAACAACACAAGTATAGCTACAAACAAGTGAAAGTACAGCAATGGCGGGGAGTAGCTTGCTAGCGTACTTTACATGGGCGCCCCATACTTCAGTATGGAGCCCAGAAAATCACATGCTTCACGGCAGGCGCTTTGTGGGTATTTGTGGTTCTGCCAGGTTGGTCAAGCGCGCTCGAGTGCTTGGCAGGCCTTCGTTGGAAAATTCTTAGATCTGCAAATCTTGTGTGGAGGCATTAGCAGCCACTTTGAAATTTCCACCTTTCCCACTGGCGTTTGCCTTGTAGCCCTTTTAGCATCTAGATTTCCGATCATGGAACGTTTTCTCTTCGACCTGGTCACTAACTTAATGTTGCAGACTGAAAACCTGGGTAAAGAAGGACAGCCACCCACTTCCAATCCTTCATAGACCTGATCACCACAAAGCAAAACTCGACGACCAGGCCTGGTCTGGCCTTCCTGAGAGATCACCTTTTTTGCAGCATGGCAGTGCTCATGCTTCGACTCTGAGTAGAAAACAAAGCAGCCTGTAGCGCAGTTCGAATGTGTTTATTTTCCAGATGTGGCATGCATGCAGAGCTTCCGTCCATGTGGGTTAGTGTGCAGCATTTCCGTGCATGGGGATTATCCTTCCGTATTCACACTCAGCGCTGACACAATCCCACCACAAAGCATCTAGCCGCCCCATACTTCTCAACCAGACTCCAGTTTGGATCCTTTCAGACTCCAATTCAGATCCTTTTCATCAACTGATCATTAAACCTGTAAACATAGCTGGAACCATAATTAAACCCCCAAACCACTGGAGGATAGGTATTGAACAACCCTTCTGTTCTAGGAATTATCCAGAATTGAATTCCATGGTACATTTGAGACATGGATGGTTAAGTATCCAGTACAGACTCCTGCAGAAGCTCTTGCGTCTGCCAAACGTTCGGCTGTATGAGAAGACCACATACTCTAGCAGATCACCATGCTTCGGAGAGCTCGCTCAGCTCAACATTTACCTACACTTTTTTCTTGGCACACTGCATTGTACTATGTATGTAGCGGTCTATAGGGACCAGACATGGTGTGTGAGTGTCCATGGTCTGCCCATACTTGTCCATAGAAAATCTTTGCGGGTATTCTGTTGATATATGTACAGGCGTGGGTCAATGGGTTAAGGCGGCATATTGTAGAGTATTTGTGGTTGGTTTTATAGGTAGTTTATGTTTTAGTGGCTGGTTGCGTTGGTTGTGTGTATAATAGAGACGCACAGAATTAGGGGCAAGGGATGCTGGGGCTAATAACAGGCTACAATTAGGGTATTCGATCCTCTCTAAATAGCTAAAGTAATTCAAGTAGTACATTACAACCAATACCTTGGGCTAAAGGGTAGGATACGTAAGTAGCTAACATGGAGGAGAAAGCCTAGAACAAAAATGGCACCATGGAATTCCTCAATATCTACTGGAAATACCAGCATGAATAGATCCAATTAAAGAAAGGGATTTTACATACTGAAACACTACAGGTGCCAGACTGGGAAGGTTGGGCTGAGAAGAGAGTATTTCAGGACAGCTTTAAACTCCAGGCAAAGGATAGACAATGAAACATTTGGTAGGCAAAGGCACAAGGAAACTATGATGAAGCTCAGTGTGCTTTTAGGGTAACATCAGAGTAAAGGTTGCTAGGTAAATGTTGTAAAGTTGCGCCAGGCAGATCTGATGCTGCTCCTGAAAACCAGCTTTTCTATCCCTCTAGTCCTCTGAACACTTTCCGAGATCAATGAGTTTATATTAGAAACATTTCTACAGAAACTATTCTTTGTCCATACATGAGGTACAGGAAAACCACCCACCTGTACACTGTGGCTCACTGCCATTCCATTCACCTGAAAACTCACAATGGAGATTTCCTTCACCATAGAGGCTATAACCAGCATTGCAGTGAAATGTTACTGTAGTCTCCACAACAACACTCTCACTTGACTTACTACCATTTGTAGGTTCCCTTAGAGGAGGGCAAGTGATTTCTGTAGGAAAAAGCCAGACCCCCAGGTAAACTTATTAAAATTCACTAGTTTTCGTGGGTATAGGAAAAAGCAGCCACGCACTTCATCATCATCCCTTGTTATGGCACTTGTGATACACAGTTGCAAATCAAAAATCTATACTGAATCACTTACTTGAGCATCTCCTCCCATCTCCGGTAAATGTTCTACTACATATGCAAGTGAAACCACCATCCGTATTCATACATGTAGCATTGACATGACAGTTGTCCTTGTTCTCAGTGCATTCATTGATATCTTCATCAATTGATAGAGGGGTTAATTAATGTTCACTTTTCATTGCACTAAATTCAAAGAGAAACCTTCGCTTTATATTTACCTCTATACTACATGATTTATCAATGCTACTCTATATCTGAAATTCACCAGAAAAAGGAATACCCGTGAGTAACACACCATACCTGTGCAAATGGGCTCACTTCCGTTCCATTCTCCTGAAAACTGGCACTGTAGATATGCATTTCCTAAACGCTCATACCCTTGATTACAGTTAAAAGTAACTGTTGTTTCCATGGCAACACTCTCACTGGACTTCCTACCATTTGCTAATTCCTGAAGTTCAGGGCACGTAATTTCTGGAGGGAGAAAACAGACACACTCTGTGAACATCCCACCACCGAAATGTGAATCTTTCAGCTTTATATTGAAAGTTGGTCTTATCCCCAGAAATCAGGCTGCTTACTCTAAACTACCTTCCCCAGGCATTGTTGATCTCTGCAGGCCAAAGTTGATATGCCTTACATGTTTTTCTACAGCGCTAAGTTTACCAGTTCTTCCTGTCTTCTATGTCTGTTCGGTTGCAGGTACAGAAGTAACTTCTTGCTGTGCTTCAATATCTACCAATCCCCCAATTCCACCACTAATACCTCACAGTTCTGTGTTTACGGACTTACTTGAGCAACTCAATCCATCTCCTGTAAAGGTTTGCTTGCATGTACAGAAGAAACTCCCATCTGTGTTTATACATGTGGCATTGCCATGGCAGCCACCATTGTTTATACTGCATTCAGTTATATCTTCATCATCCATAACCAGATGAAAACAACCGGTGGTTACCAACAACTAAAACGGGAAAACTCAAAGGGGAGCCAGGAATTGTGCACAAAGAATCAGTGTTCTTTAGTAATAGAAGAATGATGAACGGAGAACACAGAAGTTGAAGACCACTAGAGTATATATGCCTACCTAGCTAACAGAAACAGAAAGAGAATCGTGATCAGCTGATTACAGAGGTGTCAAAGAGTGTGCAGCCTGTTCTACTTAAAAGGGGTGGAACCTGTCACAACACCTGGTTCAATAAACAGAAGTGTTCAACATTTCGATTTCACCTGGAACTAGCCTCACCTGCACAATTAGGCTCACTCCCGTTCCACTGCCCAGATTCTTCACATTGAAGCACCTGATGTCCAGACACCTCATATCCAGAATCACACTCAAATCCCACAATGCTCTCCACAGCTACACTGTTGCTGGACTTTCTACCATTTTCCGGTTCTACCAAAGGGCGACAGGCAATTTCTGCCAGCAAATTGAATACGACTCGATTAAAGGCAATACTAAGGGCAGACATTTTAGCCTTCTTGTGCCTTTGCAAATTCTACTCTCTGAACTGTCTCACACCCACGCATTGAAGGCAATAGCCCATCCCAGCGTTGCATGTACATACAGCACAATGCTCTTGAAATCTTCCTGCAAACAGCTCATGAACTATGTTAATTTAAAAAAGTTCAGTTTTCCTATTTTACTCCCTTATTTAACGGTACCAATTTGATAAAGCCTTTGTGTGCAGAGTCTATGTCGAACCAGCCATCCTGCCATGACTGAACATATGTACCATGACATCCCTATCCCACCAAACATACATGTATTTGAGTACCATACATCTTCTGTGGTACTGCCCCATTTAGTGTTATAGTCAGGAGGCATACCATAGGGTGATGGAGCTGAGAGCTCAAGGAATGATTTTGTAACTTACACACTGTTATATGAACTGCGAGAGGCTTTTATTTCTATTTGTAATCACACTTTTACCTGGGCAATGACATCTTGTCACTATGAATGCTGTTCTTGAGATACGTTGACAGAGTTTATTTCAATTCTTGGAAAACATGTAACCTGGAAGCATTTTGCTTAAAGATCTCTCTGGACTACATTTGGGAGCTGCTGCGGTGTCAAACAAGCTAAATCTACAACTGTACAGCTTGTATAGTCTCACACTTATTGAATACGTTTTGAATACTGTACTTATAGTACAGCCCTATTCGTTAGATTATTACATTTCAGTATGGAATATGTCCTTTTTATTTCTAAGTGTTCAGGAGGTCTTCACAGCTGTGCCATAGCCACGGGGAGAAGAATTCTTGTTCATTGCTTCGCTAGTCACCGGCTGTTGTGGCACAGGTCTAGCACTGACATAGGAACCTCCGCATGCTCAGCAGCAGATAGCATGAGGCAGGTTACTAGCGAGGTTTGAGACTGCGTGGGGCTGTCTCAGGACATTCTAGTGTTGGTGCAAATGACAAGGGGGTTGTCACTACCTAACGTCCTGGATAACTGATGTCAATTTTTATAGCACTACTGTATGGACCACCCAAGTTAAATGCTGGCACACTATGGCAGATCCTCTCTCTCTCTCTCTCTCTCTCTCTCTCTCTCTCTCTCTCTAAGTATCTGAAGTAAAACGTGTCATCTCAGTCGGTGTCTTTGTTCAGTATTGTTTTTTTTTTGTAGAAAATGTTTAAGTATCATATTGTATCGGTGAAGAAGTTGTCATGTACATTGGCAGCGGTAGGTCGCCACCCCTGCTTTGGCAGCAGCAGTCTGTCACCCCGTTGGAGTGTGATCAGGTTTGGTGACAGCCACAACGGAGATTAGTGATGAAAAGTTTTAGTTTTCCAGTAAAGTATGATCCTGACTGGGTTATACAAATCATGACACCACCCCAACTTGCCAGTCATTAGATAGAAGCACTGACACTTGACCAGAGGAAAGTTGTAGGGTCTACTGAAGGTTGGATTGTTTGTGCAGTTGTGGCTGGTTAGAGCATTTGTAGGCAATACGAAAGGCATGAGTTTGGTCCCCAGTTGCATTACCCGAAGTTTTCTGACTGACAAGTGGTGAGTTTCAATGGTCTCATGATTAGTTTTTTGTCTGGTGGCCAATTTCTGAGGATGACAGCCTAAGCTTTAAAGTTACACTTGATCATTGTTGCTTGGTTCTCTACTGGTACTGTTACTTCCCTTCTTGTTTGCCTTGCTCTTGACAATAAACATTCGTAAGAAACACCGTAAGATATATATGGTGTCAGAAGTGACGGATTTGAATGGCGACAGATTCATTTAGCCTACCCTCTTCCATTCCGTTGGACATTAATCCACAACAAGGGTTGGAGAAATGGAAAAATTCGAGATGGTGTTGGGAGTTTGCGCTGATTACATCTTCAGTAGAGCAAACGTTATTGTCCAGACGGACCATAAGCTGCCTGAAGCAATTGCGACCTAGCTCCTGATTCTAGCCCCGAAGCGCCTACAAAGGATGCTACTCTGTCTACAAAAGTTCGACATCCAAGTGGTCTACATGAAGGGCAACCAGCTACTCATTGCAGATACGTTCAGCTGGGCATACCTGGCAGCAGTGAATGCCTGTTACACCGAGGAACAAGGCACCGAGTTCGACAAGGTAGACCATCAAAAATACCTTGCCATCTCTCCAGAACGATGGGAGCAGCTGAACGAAGCAGCCAAAGTTGATACCCCACAGCTAAAACTGTGTGCCATTATTCACCAAGGATGGCCAGCAAGCAAGGCAGGCATCCCCACGGTTCTCCATGCATACTATAACCTGCGTGATGTACTCACAGTGCAAGGCTACTTCATATTCATGAGTTACCGATTGGTTGCACCAGCAGCATTCAGAAAGGAATTGATTGAAGTTATGCACAGTCCACACATCGGTACTGAGGGTTGTATCCGCTGAGCACAAGACAGCCTCTACTGGCCTCCGATGGCAGCAGAGATTACAGACTATGTGTCGGCCTGCGATGTTTGTCTGACACATCATCAAAACCTAACCAAAGAGCCACTCCTACAGAACGAATTCATTGCGTGACCATGGTCAAAGGTTGGAGTGGACCTGGGACAGATCGACAACAGGAACCTTTTGGTGCTATGTGATGACTTTGGCAACTACGGCGAAGTTGCTCGCCTGAACACAACAACATCTTGCAGTATTATCCGAGAGCTTCCAATCATTTTCGCTGGATTTGGCATACCAGACATCATTGTCATGGGCAATGGACCACAATTCTCATCGACAGAGTTGGCAGTGTTCACAAAGATGTGGGGCTTCACTCACATTACCTCCTCTCCACTCCACCCACAGTCAAATGTGAAGCAGAAAATGCCATCAAGACAGTGAAACCGCTCTTCACCAAGTGCAGGACGAGTGGACAATCTGAGTTCATGGCTCTGCTGGGTTGAAGAAACACACCCATGGAGGGTTTTATAACCAGCCCTGCCCAGAGGCTCTTCAGCCAACGATGTCACACAAGGCTGCCAATCGCTGGATGCCTATTATAGCCACAGTCCAACAATGAGGAGGGTTGTCATGCACTGATGGTGCAGAAGGTACAGCAACAGCTTTCATACAACAGAGGAGCAAAGCCTTTTAACAGCTTGAAACCGGGAGTTGCTGTTTGAGTAAAACAATTTGGAAAGACAAAGTGGAGCCCTGGGACACGTCTTGGACCCACAAGGGGCCCTTGCAGCTATGAAGTCTGTGTTGACGGTGTGAACTATCAACACAGTCAATGAGATATTCTGGCATCTGTGGAAGCACCTAAGCTTGACCTGGAGAAGTTGGAGGCTGAGCTAAAGAGCCCAACAACTGAGACACCGGAGATGGTACCGTAGCAACCAGAAACATTGGCTGGGAGGTCTCCAGTCCAGTCAACAGCAGTACGTTGGTCTTAACGAGTGTTATGCCAACTAGTACATCTGAAAGATTTTGTGCTGCCTTAGACCTAATCATGAATCATGGATTTTATGACACTAGCTCTTTCAGTTTTCGTTCCTTCCTTTCTGCCTCTCCTCCTTTCTTCCATTCTTTCTTTCTATCTTTCTTTTTCTGTGAAGGGGAAGATGTAATGATATGCTTACTCCTTAAGGCAGTGCACCATGGGAACCAAGGTCACCATTTTTATTACCTGAGCATGTGCTTGATCGTCGTTGCTTGGTTCTCTACTGGTACTCTTACTTTCCTTCTTGTTTGCCTTGCTCTTGACAATAACCATTCATAAGAAACACCACACAGACTACAAAGGTTGTAGAGTAATATGCAGAGTAAAATGGCAGTCCTTTCAGTGATTGCACTTTTTAAAAATCTGTGTTCCCTTATTTTGTTGTAGCTGGCTGACCAGATTTTGGTCAACGTGAGTACCAGATATTGCCCACTATACCCAATACACAGGTCACTTGGTGTGTCCTGTCTGTTCTGAAGCCATACCTGTACAATTAGGGAACTGAGTACTATTCCATGTGCCATTGTCTCTGCACAGCAGTGCAGATCCTCCCTGCAAACTGTGACCTGATGCGCAACTAAATGTTATAACAGTGCCGAGTAGAATAGCGTCGCTAGATTTTATTACATCTGGTGGTGTTGAGAGTTGAGGACAGGAAACAACTGCAAGGCAAACAAGAATGGAGTGTCAAACCCTCCATGACATAACATTGTATACTAACAGTTACACCAACCATAAAATGTCCTTATTGTATACGTATAGTATGACCATTAGCAATGAATATTATTTATCCTCTTTTGAAAACTGGTAGCATTACATTAAGGTAGCTCAACCTGGTTGTGAGGTCAGATTGGTCAAATTCCATAGCAACAACTCAAATATATTGATATTAAAAGCATCACCACATGCTCAGGTTACAACTGACATGCTAGAACAATCTTCGTTCCGTTGTGAAAGTAGTGGAAACGAGTGCTTTATGTGTCTCTTAGGAAAGCATGATGGTTGGCTACCCATTGCGGGTAAAGGGGAGATTTTGCAGAAGATCCGTCTAGAACTTGCCAGCAAAGACAACGACATTGACTGTGATACTGTGGATGATGGTTCTCTTGATCAAGGTGCAGACATCGTGGAAGACAGCAGGATGGTTGACATGGGTTACCTTTGCCAGCAATTGTCAAAGGAATGTTAGTACAGTGCCATCAGTAATAGTCCTACCTATAGTTCTATCTTTCTGTAACTTTTTGGTGGGCCCGTGTATGATGCATTGTGAGACATTGAGCGGTTATACCATGCATGTTGGGATATATTTGGTGTATGAAGCTGGGTGAAATTAGTCTAGAGAATGGAAACAAATATGTTGAACCCCTTATTCTTGCTTTCTTTCTGTTCTGAAATATCTTGTAAGCTAAGGATGGTTTGTGGAAAGGGTTCTAGCTTTGGTTGTTGCAACACGCTAATTGAAATTCAGGTTACTTACCTCACAGTAATTGATCAGTGTACACTACGCTTTCCGCAATTTGATGATCCTCATGGCCTTCAACTACCAAAGCAGTTTACAACATGGAGGCTTGAATTCATTTCTAGGCCACTAAATACATGAAGACATTACCATATATTGCGTTAATTGACCGAGTTTTTAGCAGGTGTTCCTGGCATGGGAAATAGCTATTCAATATATACAATGACTTAATACCTAAGGTATATTCACAAACCTGGTTGATCATTACATGTTTCATCTCAAACGCTAACAAAGCTTGGGAATTCGCCGACTGAGTTTCTAAAGCCCCACGTTTAATTAATTAATGTTTGTGTCTGAGCAGATTCAGCAACAGTGTTGCTTTACATACATGGCAAGCATTGCAAGTGCAGAATACTATGCAGGCGATCCATACAAGACAGAGATTATTAACTGCAGTATGTGTCTCACATGTAAACATACAGTTGTTCCTAGCATTGATCATAGTGTGTGCGTTAAATTAAACTATCCATTCCTATCATAATAAAGTAATGTAACAACCAATGATAGAGGGAAATACATCATGAAGCATTTGACTCACTGGCATGGCAGGGGGAAGTAAGTCATACAGGTAACAGCCCAAGGTAGGACAGGCCAGAGAGTCTTGAGAAGGACTATATGTATGAATATGTAATGACTCATTCCTTGCGAACTGTGATACAACAAACTAAATTTATATACAAGCCCTTCAATGGAAACTGTTAACGGGATATATAAAAACAACACCCCACAAGAAAGTACCCTTGGAAATAGTCAAGTGCGTAAGAACATATGACTGAGATTGGCATCATTCAGGGTGACAGTTAATCTGGCAATATTTAGAACAGCGAAACTGCAGACACAAAACAAGACCCGCGAGAAAGCACAGAACTTCACAACTTCTTCAAATCTCTCTTTCTTTATAACTGACTTGTCCATCCAAATTCATCACTTGTCTCTGCTGTAGTGATTGTAGTTACTCCCTCACCTGTACCACAGTACCCCAAATAGCAGGTCCTCACTGAATCAGCGAGGTGTCGGTACACAAAAAAGTCTCCTGGACATTTCCGAACTTCAATATTTCCTGTCCAACCAGGTGAGCAGCAGCCGATCCAATTTGCGCACACTTGCCTTGTTACAACACCTTCCTCAATGGTGGGATGGACACCATTTATCCAAACAGGAGCATGTGTTCCACAGTGATTAGTGCCAACACAAGTGGTTGGCATAGTGTGACCAGCAGGTGGTAGCAGGCGATACCATCCAACTAGCAGTGGTTCATCGTTGAGTCCTGGGTAAGTACCATCACAGTGTAGCGTACCAGAAGTTGGAAGTGTTGCGTTCCTCCAGGAGTCAGAAAGAACAGTGTAGCCTTCTGGAGTACATTCGTCAGCAACTGAATAAAGTTAGCATAAAGTAGCAGATATGGTTTTGGCTGAGAATACGATAGACCACGTCGCGCATTTTTACATCTCTAAACAGGACTGTTGGAGAGGATTTTAAGTCCCATACCAGCTTTTCATTCATGAGTTAGATCAAGTGGTTAATAGATACAGATTCTGGCGAGGGTATTGAAACATATAATAAGTATGGTTTACCATACCCTCGACAAACTGCTGATTCCTGAGCACAACCAACAGCAATTGCTTGAAACTTCTGCTTTGTGCAAAGCAAACATGAACTGCTTGTTCTTCCCTTCCAGAAAGTCACCAACTAAGTCCTAATGCCGGTACATTGGCTTGTTATTCTCTGCACTGACTGTCACAGAACGAGTTGATCTAGACTTTCAAATGCTGCTTCACACTAAGACCTACAGTGGCCGGAGCACATACTACATGTACATATTCTTGTGCTAAATATGGCCTGGCACCAAGTGGTGTTCCAACGTGTGGCCGGCGGGATTGTCAGCCTTTCTTTGTCTGACAACAAGCCCAAGCGCATGCATTCACATTTGAGACTGCCATAAAAGGAAGAAAAAAAGAAAGCTTAGTTTAACCTTGGTCAGATTGCTGAGGAAGAAGGAAAATATACCAGGAGTCTTACTTGTATTCTTCCCAGTGCTTCTCAAGAAAAGGTTCACCTTACCTCTACTTTTCGTAGTAATCCTCAATGAAGGTCCATGTTACTTTTAATCTTCCCAGTGCTCCTCAACTACAATAAGGTGCATCTTGGTCTATCTTACTTCTAATCTTCCCGGTGCTGTTCAAAGCATGTATAAGCCTGAACATGGCCATGGAGGCATTGCAATGAGCGTACTTGAGATTTCTAGAGTACACCGGTGTGGTATAATGCTCTCTTTGTGTGTCTTGTTGTGTGTACATGGGGTAACTGAGAGGAAGATAAGTACTACGCACTGGTGACACCCCGTAGTACGTAACATTTGAATTCTCTGGCCTTACAGCAATGTAACTAATTCAACTTAGTTCAACCCCATCAAGGTGTGGGGGAGACAAATTGTGCTACTCTACCTGCTTTTCAAAGTTATCGCTTCAACAGCATGTATTGACACCGGCGGACCTAGCTACAACTTGAAACAACCATCCACAAACTCCGGGAATATTTACTTTACTCAACGTTTGGGCTACATGTTGTAGCCTTCATCCCAAACAAAACGCAGAACACATACAAAAAAACCCGGCTACTCTATGCAAGGCTACTCGCAAGTGCTAGCGCTAACACGATACATTACAACATGCTTTGGCATTGTAAAGAATCATGGTTCACAAGTATTAAAACAATGACCACAGTAAAAACACGTGAAATCACGTTCAGCGCCAGCATATTGGAAATGACAAATATCAGGCGAACAAACTCAGGCACAAGTTACTTATGTCCAGCACTCTGTCTTCGCTTAGCGTCTCCTTTACTCTTCTGTCCAGGATGTGGTCTGCGCATGCTGGGGTTGAATATGGTTTTAGCTGTTTTTTTTCTGTGGTTATTATTTCTGTTGTTAAGTTTGTGAATGGTCGTTTGTGGTGAGAACTTAGGAGCTAAAATTTTGACCTTGCCTCCTTCATGACTTTTCCCTTATTAGATTTTCTTTAAGAAAAAGTTAATTGTACATTCCAAAGGTCTAAGTAGTTGCCATGGCAACTGCTTCCAGGGAAAGTCTCATCAATGCCTGCGTAAACTACTTCTTTCTTTTCTTACTGTCTGGGAAATTTCTTATGATCCCTTTTCAGACATTCCAGGCTGCTTATTCTCCTTTTTGGTACATTTTGACACATCATCTTATCTTCTTTTCTCTTGATAGTGGACATGAGTTGTAGCCCAGATGTGGACATGGCCCTTCATGAAGTTTACCGTAAAGGGTCCTCAGAGTGGGGTCTCATCCTTTGGCTTACAAAGAGTACCAGGATAATGATCATGATCTCTTTTTCTCTGCCTATCTCATGAAGTGTCTGGTTCTACTTAAAAAAGCACACACTTGGTATAGCGCGGGACATTCCCACACGGCATGCCAGGGAGAGCCTGGGATAGACAACGGAGTACCTATTTGTCAAACCGTGAGTCTTGTCAATACACATCACAATGAACCAGTGTCCATAGGGTAGCTGACTGTGATTTCCGTAATGTGGTTGAGAATTATCAAACGGAGCTCTTGTTAGTTTCCCAGTACTAGTGCTGTAACTGAGATAGTCTGAGTACTGAGTGATCAACAGCATTCACTGACAGAACTAACCAATGAATCAATGACTTTAGCGTGGGTCTGCCAAAGCAAGCTGAGGTGGCACTGAGAGAACGGGAAAAGCGAAAAAGCAATCTTTGGGGACAATAGGTTGGCACCAAACTCTCTGGGTGAAGGGGTACTAGATCAGAGTCTAACTGCCTCATACGCTCTTTGTGTCACCAATTTGAGTACGGTCGTGAAAAAGTTATGTGCCTAGTCCAGAAGTATAGTAAGTGGGGTTTCTGGCGCACTCCGTCAAACCCCGTTAAAATGCTCCGTCAGATCCCTGTTAACATATAGCTGTCAAACCCCGTTAAAAATCCCTGTTAAGCATTTCCAGTTGAATCCCGTTAACATATAGCCGTCAAACACCGTTAAAATCCCTGTTAAGCATTCCCAGTCAAATCCTGTTAAAATGCTTCGTCAGATCCCCGTTAACATACAGCCGTCAAAACCACGTTAAAAATCCCTGTTAAGCATTCCCAGTCAAATCCCCGTTAAAATTTAGCAGTGCTTCGACGTCGGCGTTTTGCCACCTCGACCTCAAATGAAAGGGGTTTAAAGAAATGTCATCTACTAAGAAACCAAAGCAAATGAAACAAATTGGTCGAGAGCATTAACCCGTCGCCGAAACAGGTGCAGTATCGAGACGATGCCAAATCGGTGACCACTCCCGGCGCATGGGCCGATCATCTCGAGTAAGGGGAGCTAAAGAAATGCCCTCTACTTAGAAACCAAAGGAAATGAAACGATCTGAACGTCTACAGCCGACCTCGCGATTGGCCGTTGACGCCTACTTGGACGGACTCAAGCGCCTACTCAAAACACCTGCAGCCGCTAGGGTGAAATGCACTGCCACGACCAAGAAGGGACAGCCGTGTAAGTATCAGACTGCGAACGTCAATGGCTTGTGTGGTCATCACCAGCCGAGGACACCCGCATTCGAAGACTACTTTGACGGCCTCAAGAGGTTGTTCAGAGGCAAGGTCGTGAGGCCACCTCCACAGCCGGCCTATACCACAGCTGCGAGAGCATTCAAAGGCTTTGACGAAGGGTACAATATCCGCGTCGCAAAGCGTGTCAAAGACCCGTTCAGCTACCTGAATAGTAAAAAGAAAGACGTCGCAAAGTTGCTACGCCGCAAACTCTCTGAGTTGAAAAACATCAAGGTCTTGGCCACAGTTCAGGTTGAGTTCATCAAGCCGGTAAGCGATGAGCCTGTGACTTCTCGGCCCGGCCCACATGACATTGAACCCTTACACGATCATGAATGAAGCCGAGATCAAAGATGCGGTGGACAGAGTAGTCGAATAACTGACTCAAAGAATCACGAACTATCAACGGGAAGGTCCAGGCTGGGTCTTCAACAAGTAGCTACGCTTCCAGGTAAATGTGCACAAGCACATCCCGCTCAAAGGCTCTTCCTACATGGAGACACCTCCTGGGTGTTGTTCACCAAGGCTGTCATCAACATCAAGAACGAGCACAACAAGTGCTTCATGTGGAGTGTTTTGGTGGCCTTACACCTACAGGAGAAAGATCCTCAACGAGTCTCCAAATATAAGCAGTATGAAAGTGAGCTCAACTTTGACGGGATCGAATTCCCAGTGGCTCACAAAGACGTACCAAAGTTCGAACGGCAGAATCAAATCTCTGTCAACGTGTACGGCTTTGATGGGAAAGAGGTTTATCCTCTACGCACGACCAAGGCTAGATTTGAGAAGCACGTTGATCTGCTCTATTTCGCTGATGAAACCAACAAGCACTACTGTTTGATCAAGGACTTCAATAGGCTGATGCTCAGTTATAGTAAACACAAATGCAGGAAGTACTTTCGTAAACAGTGTCTCCACGCGTTTAGCCGTGAAGAGCTGCTCATCGAGCATGAACCGGAGTGCATGGCAATCAACGGCTCCCAGAAGACTATACTGCCTAAGCCGAAAACAGATGAATTTTTGTGCCATTGTTAAACTTTACCAACTATCACAAGGGCTTGAAGGTGCCTTTCATCATCTACACAGATTTCAAGTCGATCACTCAACCAATCGCGCAAGTCGAGAGAGACCCGGAACGCTCATTCACAGACGGCTATCAACAACACATCCCATGCGGGTTCGCCTACAAAGTCGTGTGCATCAATGATAAGTACACGAAAGACATCGTCGTGTATCGCGGTGAGAACTGCATCCAGAAGTTCATCAAACTTTGATACGTGAGAAGATGCGTATTAGAGGCATTCTGAAGAAAAAGAGAAAACCCCGGGCGGATGTGAACGCTCTGCATCGGGTGGATGAGCGGCTAACAGCGAAGATCGATGTCATCAAGGAGAAACTTCCAGTTCTCGAGGAACATCTAGAGGCCGTTGAAAAAATGCAAGGTCCCAGAGGACCTCGCGGTCAGAAAGGCCCGCAAGGTCCCGCTGGCCCTCAAGGATCAACGTGGCATGCGGGGACGAGAGACCCAGACATGCACCTTGGCGTGGTCAATGATTATTATCTGAACTACGTTACTGGCGACGTTTTCAGGAAAAACGGACACCCCGTAGCTTGGTATCCGTTCGCTAACATTAGAGGTCCGCGAGGAGACCGAGGACCTCAAGGCCCCGCCGGCCCGATGAATGTACCTGTACGTAGACTTTTGTGCAAGAACCTAGCTGATATCCTCAAGAAGACCCCTCATTACACCTTGGCCACGCCGGATACTCACTACACGAACATCAACTACACGCCATCAAAGACTGCTGACGGTAGTTATGCGTCCGAGAAGTACCCGAGCAATCCCTACGGTAACCTTTCGTTTTCAGGAAGTCCAACCTCGCTCTACTTTTATTCTGCATGCAAACTTGATCGCATCTCAAGTCAAGAGACAAACATTGTCAATCTGTTCAGACTAGCCTCTGCCAGACTGATCTATTTTCAATTTGGAAGTCGAGCAAACGGAGCACAACTCCAAGTGTATTACAAGTTTCTCGTTGCTAAGGTGTTTCATCGACATCAGTCTGGATTGTCAACTGATGCTTGGATAAAACTCCGATTGTTAAAAGACCCTCACCTCACGAATCAGTGGAAGTTTGCGGCATGGTTCACCTACCTGACAGAGGACTCTAAGGCAACTGTTCATTTCACACCTCCCGATACAGTGATTACCCTCACTGAACTTCAGCCAGGGGTGTTTGCTCAAGGAAATCGCACTCATCAATATTTCTTCGCAGTTAGCACCACACCGCTATCCGACCAAGAAGAAGAGGAACTTGTAGAGTTCTTCCTCACAGACTGAATATAAAACAAAAATAAAAATTCATTGATTCACTTTGATATTGGTGAGAGGAGTGAAAAATCGAGGAATCACTTTCTGTTACCCGATTGTCATTACATGCTTGTAGGACCGACAGGATGCGGTAAAAGAAACAGGCTTTGCAACATGCTGCTCCAGTGGATGAGTCCTGACAAAATCACAATCTACGCCATCAATCCTGGTCAAAGTAAATACACGATGTTAAGGGAGTTTTTCGATATGATAGAAGACAAAACGGGTGAACACGTTCTCAATATTGAACCTCCCGAGGACGTCGTGCCCGTGGAGGACTTAGACGATGAAGAGAACAAAGTTATCGTGTTTGACGACATTAAAATCGATAAGCG
>JAOWAW010159067.1:0-20432 GCA_028565695.1 Nicola tetela | reverse complement strand
GTCAGGACCTGAGAGAAGACGAGAGTGAGTTGTGACTTGCATGCAAAGATCTTCACCAGGAGACAGAGTAGCTAGCTCATGTTGAAGGCAATCAACAAGGCTGGCGTGGTGTTGATTTTCAAAATAGATCTTTCGATAATGCTCCACTTTGCCATCTTGCAGTCTTGTGTGAGAAAGACGAGCCAGAGCATCAGGAGGGCACATTTGAATCAACAAATACTTTGCTTGCTTGAGCACTTCCTCTTGCCATTGTGCATCACCACTGTCCTTGATGCTGTGACTATCTCTTGAGAGACCTGCACATGCATGTAGGATCACAGCTGCTGCAGTATCACCATGGTAACCAATAAAGGCATCTCCCTCTTGGAAGTGATGCTTGCTGTGTTGGATGATGGTTGCCTGAATGGTAGAAAAGGACTGTATCCATACAGTCAGCTGCCTGGCCATGTCAGTCTGTTGCTGTGAGAGCACAGTTGACATTGCAAGGAAGTGCTTTTCCAGGCGGTTGATGAGAGGTATTGGAAAGCGTTCCTGAACTGCCTTTTGTCTGGCGATTACAATTAGCCTGCCATGAACAACAGAAAACAAACAAAATTCAACAAGTGACACACTTCTCTTGTTGTTAACTACTCTTAATGGCACATCAAATCCAGCTAGACCACTGTGGAAAGCATCCAGGTGATATCAATGTAATGGATAGAAGAACAAACTATAGTTCACTACAGAAATATGGGAAGTTTTTTTTTTAAACAGAAAACAGGTACAAAATTAAAGAGCATGTTTAATTAACCAAGTGGTTGCAACAAAGTTCCACATTAAGTTTTATCACTTGCTTCCAAGCATCACATCCTTGGCTTGGATCATAAACTTACCGAAACTCAGAATCTACGCGACACTTCACACGGTGAGAGCCAAGGCCCAAGTCTACGTATTTCTGGCCACCCAAATTGACAAAGGATTGGTTGAGCGCATCATAGAGACTCTCATAAAGATTCTCCAGATTTAGAAGAACGACTGTCTGGCCAGTCTCCATGCACACCTTAATACGGTTGATATCACGACAAACCTGGATGAGGGCAAGAGGATTAATGCACAAGACATGACAGGCAAAAAGGGCCTTTAACGTGTGAAGTTCCAACACAACACTCACAGCTTCACAAAATGCTGTATGCTTCATGTGGCAAACTTAAATCATTATCAACTGCAAAAGTGGTCATTTTGCAGAAGATCATTGTAAAAGCAGGTCTCATAAGAAGAGGATATAACAGTGTCAAGAATACACTTTGGAAAATGTTTGATTATATTGGCCTTGATGCTCAGGTTAGAGAGCAACTGCAGACCTAAGAAAAAACTTGACAGAATCACACAAATTGCCCTACAAACAACTATTACTTGGGTTAGGGGCTGTCTCTAATTACCATATTTTTCTTAATTCCACCCTTGGGAAAAATTGGTTTTCATTCATCCACCCACCCCTTCAATCATTAAATAATGATATACATGTAAATGCACTATATATGAAGTGCACACATGCACAGACCACACATGCAGCACACATGCAGCACATACGTAAACATCAAACTTTCATTGTGCATGCTCCACGACAGGTGACGACATTGTGCATGCTTTGCACCCTGATCATTATTCATTTTTTGTCATGTGGATGTGGACATGGTGCATGCTGGAGTGCCGCACTAAGCAACAAAACAGTTTCCAATCTTGTGGCTGGCCAGGTCTGAAATCGTATAATTTCCAGTTTGTTGAGACTCTCAACACACCCACACTCTTTTGTTGTAGGACAGAATTTAAAAAATACAGTAATTAAGGACAACCCCTTAGGGCACCACCAGCTTCGCACTTTATTGAATGGCATCTTAGCTTACATTAAAACATGGTCCTTTTGTTCCATGGCTAACAAATGCCCTCCAACAAGCTCACATTTCCATACATGCACACTAATACATCAATACCCAGGCACAGATGAGCCTAGGTTTCTAGGTTGCACGGAAACTACTATCGTTTTCTCTTTTCCAGGCATAGGAGCCTGTCATTAGTTGGCGCCATGCTAACCACACATTACTTTTTTTGGCCCTTCAGTTCATGGGTGGTTGGCATCCGCTCTTGTTTCATCATACAACTATTAATAACTACAAAGCAGAAGGATGCTCATGCTAGCATAGTGAGCAATACAAGGTCAGATGGGTACAGAACCATAGTAACATTTCCCGCTCAAGTTGAAGATTCAGTTGAATCTGTGCACGGTACATCATGTTTTGAATTAAGAAATCTATGGGCAAGGTGAAGTGTCTTGTAGCGGATCCAGAGGGGGAAAGTAGCTCCCCAACAATTGGGGGTCAGCCACCTTAACTTTTCAAATTTTCCTGGGTAAGGCCCCAACCTCCTCCCCCTTTATAGCTTGCAACCTACACCAACAGGGGTCACTCATCCACCACTGATACCAGTGAATGCACACAAGCATAAATGCACACATGCACTTACATATTAGCACAAATGAGTACACATGTTCACACACACACACACACACACACACACACACACACACACACACACACACACACACACACACACACACATGATGAATGGATCAATAGCTGCTGTTGTAATTTTCAGCTTGCTTCTTGTCTTTTTGCATGTGAGATGTTCTCTGTTGCTTGCACCTTTGTTTTCAAATTGACACACCCACACATCCAATTATTCATGGATTGCCATTTGTTGGGTAGATTATGGCGTGTGGATAGCTACGCTGTGTATGAGCATCCAGCCTGATTGCAGTATTCTAGTGCATCCAATCATCCCAGACATCCGTTGCAAAGCTTATCATGAATCATCATCAACATGTCCTGGAAGGGTGTTCTGCTTCATGCAGCAAATTCTCCTCGTAGACTACCTACCTAATGATATTTTGGGGATCAATGGCAAAGAAACGATGCTTCTTGCCAGCCAAGTGCAGTGAGGGAGGTGTGAAGGTGAACGCTCTGTTCAGTTGTATCCAGCCAGTCCACACGTTGTCACTTAGTTCCCACCCACCCTCCCTCAGCATTATATTCCATGTTTTCTGTGATCTGTCCAAAGATGACATAATCTGGTTTTTTCTTTAAACAATTTTCACTTTCCAACACAGCTGAGATTGGTTCATAAATGGTTTTTTCCTCCATTGGACGTATCTGTCAGAGCATGGAGGTTTTTTTCCTGTCGGCAATTGCTGAAAATTAATCTGGCATATGATCTTGTACTGCTCTGCTCACAGTGTTATTCTTATAGATGTAATTGTTGGTTCTGGCACTCCTGCAGAAATCAGCATTTCAGTCAGATTGGCACAACCCTATGGCTCTTTCTGAATTCATTTTTCTGATCTGATGTATCAATGAAATCAGTTGCATGTGGTTGGCAGCGGGCACCACAACACGATATGTGTCTGTGCAGAGAGGAGAATTGAAATTGATTGCCACTTGCAGAACCTTTGGCAAAGTGGAACACTTGACACAATCTTGTGACTTTTGCATGCGATGGCTAGACACTTCCAGTGTGCTTTTGAACTGGAGAAAGTCCTCATGACAAGCATGCACACCATGCATACTACTTGTGGTACTGAGCTGAGTTTGTGGAGAAAGTGCTCATGACAAGCACACCATGTATACTACTTGTGGTACTGAGCTGAATTTGTGGAGAAAGTCCTCATGACAAGCACACCACACTACCTGCAGTACTGAGCTGAGTTTGTGGAGAAAGTCCTCATGACAAGCACACCACACTACTTGTGGTACTGAGCTGAGTCTGTGCTGGAAGTGGTGACCATGCTAGAGCACACTGTTGTTCATAGGTGACAGAGCCAAAGGGACAAAGTGTAGCTGCAAAGTGTATGATTTCCAATAATGTTCATCAATGTGGACTTTCAGATCATTGGTGGAGACGTTCCTCCTTCCAAGCACTAACTCCCATTTGGCTAGCCCATTATTCTTTGTTCTTTTCTCCAGAGAACAACCTCTTCCAGTAGATTTTGATGTGCTAGACCACTTGCACAGATCAGCAAAGAAAAAAATTGAATTAAAAAGTTGAAGCTATGTGGGTGTGCATTTCAAGAGCTCTTTCAGCTGAGCTAGTGCAGCAGATTTATATAATTACTGTAGTGGCCAAATCGATGTGACTCATGCACATCCACATGCACACATACACACAGAATGTGCAGCTTGTAAACCCCAGCACACCTACAACTCTTCACTCAATTTAGAGAACAGACTGCTTGTGGAAACAGGTAAAAGTGAACAAAGAAAAATTTTGCGCTTGCACCATTCAATTCGAAGGGACACTTTTGTAGCCATTAGCCATTAAGGAGGTTCAACACAGCTTGTTCGAGATGTAAATTGTCCTCTTTCTGTGCACAGACACCTTCGAAAAGGTTTTAATTGTAAGTTTTAAAAGAAAAACAGGGGTTATAGACTTTGGATTTTATTTTTCAAGTTGTAGCTGTTCAAAGTTTGGTACTTTTCTACAGAAAACACTATAATTATAGATAATCACACCCACAAGTGGGAGCTCACAACCGTTAGGATATAAAGCTTAGGCAGCATTTTGATGTGGATTGAAAATGCACAGCTGAAACTGTGTTGAGCTCATTGAGGCTATGCTCTCCCTGGATTTGCTAGTTGTTGAAACTTCAACATGTAAGTGCCCTGTTGTTTTCTTCATGTTTTCCTGTTCAAGGACATTTTATAGAAGGCTCAGTTACCAATTTTCAGAAAGATTGGAGGAGATCTTCAACCCAAAATGGAAGCCTAACTTAAAAGAGCGTCCTTATTCTTAATTTTACTGCATCACCATCCTTCATCCTATTGAGCTCAAATTTCGCAGGTACCTTCCAGAGACTCTAAACCCCAGAAATGTAATCCAGAGTTTTATATTCTGCTCCATTTTAAAAATTATGGCCCATTTTGTCCGTTTGTCCAGGTTAAAAATGTTCTTTTGCTTCAATGCTGTGAAAAATGCATTTAATGATGGAATTTCAAAAAAATTCCTAGCATCATTTTGCTGTTTAGTCTCTTAATAAGGGTTATTGTCATCACCTCTAGGACAGCTGGTGCTGGTTTTGGAAGAATGCCAGTTCCTATGAGAATGCAACTTATTTCTGTAGAAAGGCCATCTTTTACGAGTAACATTGATGTTTTGGAAAGATTCTCTCACATCTTTGTAGAGAAATAGGTCATTGAAAGAAACACCTCACCAAAAAGAAGTCTTTTTATTTATGATTTATCTAAGTCGGTAGTGTCCCTATCACTCCACTGAAAGTTTCTTTGTGCTTGCCGAGGGCAAATCTAAAATACCACCTGATTTTCAAAAGACTTCATTTTCGGTAGTGTTTTTGATGTTTCAGAATCCATAACCCAGCTTCAAGAACAAAGTTCAAAAATATGTAGTAAGTAAGGAATCTGTGTACCGAATTTCAAGCTAATTGACTAACCAGTTAGGAGCTTAAGAAGTTAAAAAATATATAGGCTGGTGCTACACTGGTGCCATCTCACAGTGCAGCAACCGTCCTCTTATCCTTCGTTTTCGGACCATGCCAACATTTTTTTGCTTCTCTATGCATCACCTTGTGGTGAAATTAAGACAAATGACATTTTTAAGTTAGGTGGCCATTTGGGGTTGAAGGTCTTCTCCAATCTTTCTAAAAATCACTGACTGAGCCTTCTACACAATGCCCTTAAACACTAAAACATGAAGAAAATGGAAGGACATTCACATGATGAAGTTTCAACAACTGGCAAATCTGAGCTACAGTTCTTCATTTAATAAATCATACAGGTCTGAGGTAGAGGAGAAGGAGCAACAAATCACACTTGCATATTCCATACTATTCGGCCTGTTCAACCAACCTGTGTGTATTCTTGGTCCTTGGGAAAGCTGCTTCCAAAGATGACCACTGTGTCCTTTGGTGGAAGAAGGTGAGACATCATAATGTCCAAAGCTGCATCGCAGTTCTCCGTCAGAACCAAGAGGTAACGACTGTCACCATGGTGATACATACTACCCTCCCGCTTCAAGCTAGCCCTGATCAGGTTGAGTGTAGAGCATGATTCAACATCTGGAGGGGAATACATATTGAAAAGAACAATGATGCTTGGACAGCACAAACCCTGTTAAATGACCAGTAAGCTTAATTACCCTTGTCAGGCCTGGTAGGGATTGAGGGCACCCTGGGCAATCATTGGGGGTGAGCGTCTCTGCATATGTGAGTGAGTGCATACATGTATGAGTGTGTTACACACACCAAGTACATAAGTACAAGTGAGCATAGCATACACATCTTGATCAAGGAATCTGTACTGTGATGGAGCTAGAGACAGGCTGCCCATGAAACTATGCCTGTCCCATATCTATGTTTACTGCACCGGAGTTGATCTCTTTTGGAAAGGTCTCAAAGTTTTCCTGAGCCCTGGGATCAAGATAAGTATGCGTAGGCAGGGCCTGTGAGGGTTCCATGTGCATGCACACTGTATCAATCAATTAAACATGATCTTGCACACATCGAAAGGCCTTGTTTAGTTGCGTTTATGACTCATCAGGACAAATTGAAGTCTTCTCCAACATTTCCTTCAACACATGAATTCCAACCTCACACTGAAGGTTTTCTGTGCCCAGAGGTGAAGTGTGGCTAATTGGTTGAAAGTTCCACAGCCTGGACAATTTTTTTTATCTAAACAAATGTTAAGAGCATAGAAATTTGTCTTTTTTAAATGTAAAAAGTGTTAAGATTTCTATATCTTCTGGAGCTCTGTCCCAGACCTTGCTTAGAAGACCAACAACCACCTGTATGTCTGTCATGAAGTGGTCTTAATTTTGAGGTGGTCTAATTTCTCAAACCTACTCCAGAACTTGCAGCTGGAAGCCAAACAACAGATGTGTGCACCATTGGTCCACGAACATGGTTATTCTTGGCACACACTTGCCAAAACCACTCCATGTCAAGCTTTCAATGTCCTCATGCTCACAATTTTGACAACAAGAAAATAATTTCCCTTAGGCAGAACTTTTTGACATATTTCACCACAGGGTAGTTATTATGAGTAAAACAGCGATGAGACATTTCAGATAGATGTTAAAACAGCTAGGTAAAGGCTCCACCATTTTTTTTCAGAAACAAAAGTGTGCTAGAGAAACAAACCCATACTGTTGATTATTACTTCACTGCTTGACACATTTCCTGGTCAGGTAGCATATTCCTTCAAATATCTTCACTACAGCATAAACAGTTTACATTGCCAAGAAAAGGAATTAAATCAAAGCCTGAATGTTCAGTATTCTAATAATTTTTTTTGTTACACACAGCTAACAATGAAACAAAAGTCATCACCTTGATTGTTATGGTCGCTGTCCAACAGACGAACACGGAACTGTTCAACAGGTTCCCCTGAAAACAATCCACCAAAATTACGCCACACTGCTCTCTCAATATCTGACCAGTTTGGTGGGCCATCTTTCTCCTTTGCCACACCATAAAGCATCTTCACCAAACTGTAGAAGTCTCTCAGGCCAAAGAACTCTCGGCCTTTCTGAGACTCATAGATTGATCGGTATGCAGCTGCCAAGTTACCAATCAGAGGAGTGATGTATTGCTGTATATACAAAAAGCAAAATGAACCAACAGAAGAGGCAATGTTTTGAAATGGATCAATTTGTAAGTTATTCTGACAGGACAGTACTAGTAGATTCTTATTGGCATAATTACTCCTACATCTGTATAGTAAAGTAGGGTTAGCAGCAACCCTGCTAAAGAATAGTATTCATAGCAGATACAACCATTGTGTGTGTGCGTGTGTGTGTGTGTGTGTGTGTGTGTGTGTGTGTGTGTGTGTCAATTCGAAAAGAAAGGTGTAAGCAACAGAGCACATCTCCCATGCAAAAAGACAAGAAGCAAAATGAAAATTACAACAGCAGCAATTGGCCTGTTCATTAGTTGATCACTGCCAGTCTGTACAGAAACTGAAGTGGACAGAGAAAGAGAGAAAACAACCTACAACACTAATACAAGACTAAGCCCAATCTGTTTTGGGACCTAATTGAAATAGAAGGGCTGTAAGACACAGCAGTGGGTCCCAGGGCTGTACAAGGAAAAGCAAAATTCAAACTAACTTGAAAGACAGGCTTGCACTACATTATAACTGCAACTGCTCATACGGTGTGTCATACGCAAAAACCACATGCACCACATCACTCACGCACCACATCACAAGCGTACCTATTGTCTAAGCCACATCACACATGCATATATCTCTTATACACTGCAACACGTGCCATTCGCATACGCTACATCACATGTACAGTTGAGATGACATAGAAGAGGGGAAAGAGCAAGCTAAATAAAGAATAAATAAATAAATAAAATAAAAACAAAATTAAAAACATAATAAAAATTAAAAAAAAGATATTAAAATAAATAAAAAAAACAAAGAAAAATGTGTGTGTCAATTCGAAAAATGGTGTAAGAAACAGAGCACATCTCACATGGAAAAAGACAAGAAGTGAAATGAAAATTATGACAGCAGTAATTGGCCTGTTCATCAGTTGACCAGGACCAGTGTGTGTGTGTGCGTGTGTGTGTGTGTGTGTGTGTGTGTGTGTGTGTGTGTGTGTGTGTGTTTATGCCGTTCATGCCAGTGAGTATTCCATCAAGTGTGTTGATGGCCTGATCACATCAGAGAACTGACAGAATTGCATGGTTATTGAGCCACTAGTGCCTAGATGCAGTATGTACAACATTTGCTATTTCCGTTTGTACAACACTGAAGATGGTCAAATTTGCAGATGAGAAAGCAACCATGTTACAGGCGAAAGCAAAATAACGCTGCAATAGTCATTCAAAAGCGCTGCCCAACCTTCCTTTAGGCACAGTATGGATCTAATATCTAGTAACAAAGTGCTCAAACGAGATTGTAGAAGTGATAGCTCAAAATCCGCATTATCACAGCTGCCACGTTAAGACCAACACTGTATGAGTTTGTTGGTGCAATGGACAGTTCGTATGTCTGTACAATGCATCAGATACTGATTCATTTTTTTTGTGTTTATGTATTTACAGTTTTTTGCTCTCTGGCCCTGGGAGGGACATTTGGCTAAAACATGATTTTTTTCTACGTTGTTCCCTAGGTCACAACTGTTTTGAGGGGCATGTGCTTGTATCACCTTCACACGATGTCACACAAAATGCATGCATGCACCTGTTTTAATACACAGTGCACACTTTACAACTTACACCTACACCATGTACACCAGAATGTTACAAAGTTCACAAAACCACTAAAGATGCTTCCCTCAAGAGTCAACTCCATAGCCTCTCAGTCTCTTGGTGTTGTTGATACACCCTTATAAAAAAAAACTACATGCATTGGGTGTCAATTGCAAATCCTTGGATAAAAAAAATTGTCCATTTTAGCAGGTGGGAAGATGGAGAAGAACTACCTGCAACAGATGCAACCCTCTGATGTGTACTGTGTAGGTAAGGCATATCTAGACACAGTCGAGCTTTACACATTACTGCATACATCAGGGACTTTGGGCCATGCAGTTAGTTGTTGGTGACTAAACCTGTGTTTAGCAACCACCTGTGATTTAAGACCACACTGGCATGTACCAATGACTGGTTGCAAAATAATGGTTTTACCTAAAACGCTCAACCTAAACAAAAAAGCAGGCAAAAAGTGGTTGTTTTGCTATGGAAAGTAGTCACTGGCTGCACTTGGTAGCACCAAGCAGTTTGGTCCCAGTGACTATCTCTGCAAGCAAAAGTGGTTGCTAAGGAAAATATGGTATTCTGGCTATCACCTCCTAATACTTTTAACTTGCAAAAGCTTCATTGAGTCTAACATGTGTCAGTTGGATGTGACAATAAGACTGTCTTATGCCATTCAAAGGTGAAGGTAGTACTCAAGCATGTATCACCAACAAATTTATAATTTCAATCTTCATTACAGCACAAGGTTTTAAAATATAGGTCTGCCAGGACAGACTTTGTTGTTTCAAGGTAGCTCAAGACAAAGTCAAAAACAGCTCATTTCTGTATTGTTCTGTGCAGAGATACATCATCAAAATAGTGAGAATTATCATGGTAATGCTCTCCATACATAGACATTTTCCGAGTCTCTGTCTCTCTCTGAGTCCCTCTGTCTGTCTCTGCTTCTCTCTCTCTTTCTCTCTCCAAGTCTCAGTCTCTTTCTCTCCCAGACCCTCCCTTCACTTCTTTGGCTGCTGATTTGGACTGACCCTGCATTTAAAGAAGTGACTTACTGTGTTAATCATGTCAATTTTTGTGCACGACTCTTAAAGGCTTAAAATGGACCAACCTTTAGGATGACACATAAAGTACAAAGAGGAAGTCCTGGAAAGTGCATATCATAGCCTCAGGAACTGAAACACGCATGCAGGTGACACCCAAGGTAAGCCCCAGAAGGTGGCTGAACTCATGCTGCACTGGACCAGCTCCAGGGAACTGCAGTGAAGCTGTGATAAGTGATGCCAGACTAGCGATGCCCACAGAGTAGTTCAATGTGTATCTTGAGGTGGTCTCCATTGTCTTTGATCATGGACCCTATTAAAAAAAGCTAGTCCCAGAAAAGTGCACTCTCACAGGTTGCTGTGGCAGGACCTACCCAGCAATGTGTTGTATACATAGTGTCATATGCCAGAGAAAACCTTGGGATAATGGTAAGAGAGATTGGTGCTGGTATGGGAAATGTAGCAATGGGACAGATAAGGCCTCTTTGCCTAGGTATAGATCTCATACTAGGGAGATCTACATTTACACAATAAGCTGTGTATGCCCATATGCTAGAAGAAGAAGGGGAAGGGAAAAAGAAAATGCCTGCATTCAGATTTAATCCTACATTGCATGCTTGAAGGTATGTCAGACCACTTGAGCTATGCAGTGTGAAGCACAGACAGTCACTCAAACATGGATACACACACGCAATCATGCGAGGAACCCATTTTTAGTCCTTACCAGGCCTAACAAGAGTAAAAATAGAAACATGTAACAAAGGGTATTTTGTCCAAAAGCAGCGCTCTTACTTGAACTGCTTTGTCTGTGGCACAGATATCCCTTGCTGTTTTCTCCAGCTCCTCACTGTCTGGTTTGCCACGAGAGACCATAATTCCACGGTTCATCTTGGCAGGGTCCAGTGCCCAGTTTGAGATACCAACAAAGGCAACACGCTCCTTTATTGGAATGACATCTGGTCCTTGACTATCTTCTTCATCCTGGAACAAAAAAGGAGCCAACCAAGAACCCAGGCTTTTCTGTAGCATCCTTCTTTGATAAAGGTGTGAAGGAAGAGGATTTACTGAGAGGTTAGTTACAACTACTGAAGTTCTCATTACAACCCAAAGTCCTCATCTGTTGCTTCATTAAGAAGTTTAACCCTAGAGCATAAAAGTATGATCTACTATATCAGTAAAATTTTATAGCTGACAGTCCCAAGCAAATCAGAGTCTTCTATCTATTTCAAGGTAATGGACTAATAATATTTCTTCTGACCTTCGCATTGCTCGTCCCATCTTCCAGCAGTGGGTGCAATGCTTTGAGTGGCATACGTGGTGAGTCCTCTGCAAGGCCAACCTCATCTAACACCACCACAGCCACAAACCGGTCAAGATTCATTTTCTTTTGGAAATGCTGGCACTGCTTGAACGTGCCCACAATGCCCTCTGAGGTAGACAATGGACTACATTGATAGGACACCATGTGGACCTGCAACACCAACACCAAAAACTGCATCCTTTTAGATGAGGAGAAGACATCTTCCAGTATGAGAAATTGTTAACTTTGAACAAGGGTTTTGCCTGCACTATCACCTAAAGTTGTTTCAGCAATCAGTCTGTGAATTATTGGCCTCTCACAAGGGCTGCAGTTGGCAATACATTCAGGGAGCTTTCCTACAAGAAATCAAAATCAAGGAAAGGTTGTATGACTCACTTCTGAAGATGACTGGAGTGTTTTGTATGACTCACTTCTGAAGATGACTGGAGTGTTTTCAACCAATGGCTGAAGCCCAAAACAACAGAGAAACTGACCTGCTTGAGATGTCGGAATAGTTCTGATGATGAGCTGTCTCCTTGCATGGCATCAGCTACAACAGTCTTTGCCAAGGACTTGGAGCTTCCTGGCTTTCCCACCAAGAAGAGAGGAATTCTGAGGTCAATACAAACTACCATCATGAAGACATTCTCACAAAGTGCCTTGTTCTTGGCAATGTTTGGGCCCAGCCTCAGCTGGTCAAGAAACACACGCTGACACCTAATACAACATGCACACAAAGGATATAAAATTGTGATAAGCTCCATTAGTTTCTGAGCTTATTTGCCACCAACAAATTAGCTTATCCAAAACGCTAGGTGCATCCTGCAGCCAGTCTGAACATCAACTGTGCTATATCGATGGCCCACTTTGATTATTGAGAATCAATTCACATATTCACATGCATGCATCACAATATACAGGGTAGTGTCACTTTAAACTTGCCTTTATAACAGATAGCATTTTACACACCAGAGAGCATCAGTAATTGATTCTTACCAATCTATCTCCTTTTCAAATCGCCATGCACCAAGAGGCAGGTCACATGGTGATTGGAAATGTGCTGCAACACATTCCACAAATTTCTTTCGCTTACGAAGTCGTGCTTGATAGCAGACACCCAAAGACAGAATCAAGGCTCTTGTCACAGCAGATATAGGCTACAGAGACAACACAGTTGAAAAAATGCAAACATTTCAGACCAGAACAGACTCTATAGATGACTTGCCTTGAAATGGTTTCATCCCACATTAACTTCACTGTAGTCAGAAGAGAAAAGAGACATGTGGTAATAGATGTGTGCTAGTATTACAAGCCACATTTTGTAATTCTTAGCCTTGTGTCATTTAGTGAGCTCTAACTTTGCCTGGCTCCCATACAAGTGTGCTAGATCAATTTCTGATTGGACTTGCCTCAGGTAGTTGCCAGCAAAATGGCCTGAGCAGACCTGTAAATGTGCTTGTAAGTGACACAATTTTTGTTAACATATCTGTTGCCTAAGATGTAGATTTATACTAAAAACAAAACATGATCATAGTTAGGACTTGAGAGATCCTGACTGGGTAGTCATGACATGAAGAGGATTTCCCAGCACACCAGTCACTAGAAACTTTTTTTCATGAGACATTTCAACAGAAATGCCTCTGGCTTCATCAGTCATAAGAAAGACAAGGGAGTACAGAAAGCTAGAGATACTTATACTATTGCACTGAGGGCATGAATGCATATTACTATAGGTGTCAAAACTGTGCAAGATGTGACAATACATTACTAAGTGATGTGTTTCCTAATGTATGTATACGTATGTGCTGTATGTATGGTGCATTAATTGTTCTAGGAGAGCAGTGACCCCTGGAATGCTCTTACTGAGACTGAGGGCCCAAGCGGCTTGCTGGCTTGTGTCCCCCTCTGGGAGCATCCTGGATGGCTCAAATACTGCCTAAGAACTAAAACATGCAACTGCAAGATGACCCCACAAGACAGCTATATAGAAGCCAACATTTACAAGTGAAAGCTGCAACTCAATCATGATAACAGTGTTGAACAGAGTGCAATTTGGTATGCCGTCCTTTAAGTCGGTGTTGATTTCTATTATTATAGCTGTCTTGTGCAATTGTCTTGCTGTTCTGTGTTTTAGTTCTTAGGTAGTATTTGAGCTGTCCGGGATACTCCCCGAGGGGACATAGGCTGGTGAGCCGCTTGGGCCCTCAGTAAGATCATTCCAGGGGCCACTGCTCTCCTAGAATGATTAATGCACTATACGTACAGCACATACATATACATACATTAGGGAACACGTTGCTTAGTAACCCATTGTCACATCTTGTACGGTGACACAAATGACTTAGGACAGTCCTTTTGTAGGTAATTACTTACAGGAGGACGACCACTCTCATCCTCCAATCCACTTTTGAGGTCCTTCACTACAAATGCTTCTCGTTCTTCCTCTACCATAAGCTTGTTCAGCACTTGTCCATTGAGTTTATAAAACCAAACCATGATCATCATGGCACGTTCAATGTCACGGAGACTGACAAAGCTACACTCATCGGATTTGTTACGCATGTACTGCTGAGCAGCTGCAAGGACAACTGTGATAGCATCAATGAGCTGTGGGCAACCGTCTGATCCAAACTTCCTTTCCTTCTCAACATAGCGCAGAACAATTTGGCGAATGTAAAGATGCTCAACATTGGCGTTTAGCTGTCCAAAGTCCCACACCAATGGAAACATGCTACCTGCAGGATGGTAATAAGACAGACAAGAAAACAGATGAAGGCTTATTTTGCAAACTGGCACAATATTCCAGATACTGATGACATCATTCAGGAAGATCAGTGCTGGAAAAATCCACATTACAGAGGTGGCAGCAACAGGTTTTTATCAAGGGGCAAGGTAAAGGAAGGGGTCTGGGCCTCCCCAGAAAATTTTTGAAATTTAAGGTGGCCAAATCCCTTATTTTTAATTTTTGGCAGCAAAAGGGGTACAATTGCTCCTCTAAAATAAAAGTGAATATTCTTGCACGTTCATTCTTACACTCACCAAGAGGCATTGAAAGTCCACTGCAGTAAAGCACACAATAATTGTGTACACATTCATGTGGACCATCTCTCTACAGTGTACTAGCGTAGTGTAGAGCACATTCAAGTACACCGGCACCATAAGTAACACCTCATAGAACTTTGCAGTTTTACCCACCCCTAACCAGCTAAAGCGTAAAGGTTAACACAAGTGGCACAGCACCGCACGGTATGGTAGGTAGCTGATACAGTGGTCAGGTACACAACAAACACCTGATGCACACGTACAAATACAACCTTACATGTATGGTCATTATGTGCAGCTGGCTAAGTGCCTGCACTATACCATGTAAGTACTACACTGCCTACAAAATCAATGTTCAGCAGTACAACTGCAATGCTAATGCACAGTGCGTTGATTCTGGTAGAATTATAATGAATGCTAACACATGCATTGTAGATGCATATACATGTACTACAGAGTACAACCCTGCGATCTCTTTCTACCTTGGAGGGGTGTCGCTCCTCAAACATGAAAGTTTGGGGGGGGGGGGGGGGCAACTGCACCCTGCCCTCCACACCTTGTGATCTGCCACTGCATTATCACTTTTCACTGAGTTAAATTACATCTATGACTTTGACCTGCAGTGATCAAGTGCCTTAATGGATGTCAAATAATGTTTATTACTAGACAGAGCAGTTACTTAAGAATGCTTCATTGCTTCCACTTCAGAAAGAGAAAAAAAAACAATCAGCCACCACTTTGTGCTAAAGTCATGGTGTATTGCTCTTCCTAGAGCAATGAATAAAAGACACAGTTGAGAACATTGATTCCCTTCCCTTTGCCATTGAAACTTCACTAGACTGGGGATCAGTGGCTGTGCTGTGTAGCTGCAGATAGCTTAGGTTTAGCTTAAGGTCCCTTTTCTTTATGGATAGCCAAAGTAAGTCTGTCTAGCTTTACAAAACTGCAATTACTTAACAGTAATTGTAAGCTACTCTGCAGCTGCACACTACATGAGCCAGCTTGACTGGTGATGGTGCATTTCTGAAGTGAAGACTTCATCTAAAGACCTGTGTACGTCCCCAAGTTTTGGCATCACTTGCAGTGTTGTGTAATTCTTCCCCACGAACCCTCATGGAGCCAGAACAGCCTCAGACAGCAAGGTGTTAGACACTACATTTTTTTTTCATATCTTAAGCATCCAAATCCTCATATGTGTACTGATAGTACCACTACTTCAGGTAGCTGACTCACTACTTGCTCACACTTTTGGTATCTCACTACTCTCTTAAAGTAATGTAGCTCACTACTTTCTCACACCTTAGGTAGCTCACCATCACCAGCAATTTTGGACAAAGACTGAGTGAATGCGTGTGGGTGAGTACAGCTGGGATTTATTAGCATCCTCAAAGCTTTTACAGAGGATTTGGATTTGCCGAGGAAGTGGAAAAAGCTTTTGAGTTCAAGGAAAGATGTGTGCTAGTAGTTGAGCTGGGACCTGCTCCCTTTTTAGTGATCTGATGGTGCAGGTCAACCCTTGTTAACACAACCCTCGTTTACACATAACCCTTGTTAACACAACCCTTGTTTACACGTAACCTTTGTTAACACGACCCTCGTTTACACGTAACCCTTGTTAACACATAACTTTCAAATTGTCCCAATTAACACAAAATGTACATGTCGCTCCTTCGATAAAGACGTAACTCGTTAGCACGTAAAATTCAGTAGCATGTAACAATTTCTCAATCCGGTTGTGTGTTTACCTTCGTTAACATGTACATTTTCTGATGTTGTACCATATCAGTTCACTCCGGCCGATGGCCAATTGCTGCTGGTGCATGGTGACACGGGCTTTAACAAAGTTTACACAACAATTAAGTCCATTGTGCACGCCCGTCACATGAACATAACTTGCGTGCACACGGTACTGTAGCTGATTGTGACTGGGGACTAGCCTTTCACAGTGTAATATACATACAGCAATGTACTGTAATTAGCATAGCGCCTGTGTGTGGAACCCACAGTGTACAGGTAGGTGTCACTTGTTGAAACAAAAGCAAAGCTGGGCACGTGCATCATGTCAGCGTAAGCATTTCTGGAGTCGCAGTGGTCGCTACATACAGTACAGTAATGGACACATGCCAGAGCAGCTGGCCATGCCACGCCAGGGAAGGAATCAAAGCATGTCTGGAGCAGTGCAAATGTTTGTTGAAGACATAGGATTTTTGTAAGGTTTTGGGATCGAGTAGAACAGACAAATGGGGTTGTCTCCCACCACACCCAGCAAAAGACAGCACCGCTCCCTATCTTTGAAGGAGAAGGCTGTGATTGTACACCAACACCAAGACAGGGATAGTGTGAAGGATATCCTGTTGAAGTTCAACTGTCTTAAAGCAAAAGGAGCAGGTACTGTCTGCATTTGAGCGTGGAGTTCTGAAATGGGAACGACTCCAAGAGTCCAAGTGGCCAGAATTTGACTGCATGCTATTGGCATGGTTCAAAGACGTGCGGAGTATTTGGCCTCCTGTGCCAGTTACAGATCAAATGCTGCAGCAGAAAGCATCTGAGCTCGCTGAAGCACTCAGTTACACTAACTTCAAATCAAGCAAAGGTTTTGTCTTTCGTTTTTAAGCGAGGCACTTGATCGAATCCAAACTCATCTTAGGCAAGGGCGCGTCAGTTCCAGAAGGCACTGTGAATGAGTGGCTAGAAATGGTTCAGCCGAGCTTGATCAACGGCTATGAACCTAGAGATATTTTCAATGCGGACAAGACGGGCCTTTTCTATGAAATGCTTCCACACAGGACGCTGGTGTTCAAGAGAGAAATGTGTCAGGGAGGCAAGCAATCCAAGGGTCGCATCACTGTTCTCTTGGGAGCTAGCATGGATGGCTCTGATAAGTTGGAACCACTTATCATCAGAAAATACAAGAAGCTGTGCTGCTTCCACGGACTACATAGTTTACTACTGCCCTATTGCCACAATAAGAAAGCGTGGATGCGCAGCAATACTTTCAAGGAGTACGTGGCTGTTGCTTCTTGATGTGTGAATGTGCCATGAAAAGCACTCTGTTATAATCTTCATGGACAACTGCAGTGCTCACACCAAGGCAATCAATGACATGCAGGCGTGGATGACTAATGTAAAGCTGAAGTTACTCCCTAGGAACTGCATGTCTCCTTTGCAGCCTATGAATAACGGTGTGATTCAAAGTTCTAAATGCACATACAGAAGCTGTCTCCTCCAGTGCGTCACTGCTGACATTGATGCCTGAAGAGGTCTACCAGTTTAGCTGTGGTGAATGTCAAGGATGTCATGTTCATGGCTCATGCTTTGTGGGCTGCAGGCTTGTCAAAAACAATCCGGAACTGCTTCAAGAAGACTGGCTTCTGGGAAGAACAATCACGCTCATGTCCTGAAAGTGATGATGAGACACAGGAGGAGGATGAAGCATCAGAAGAAGGAAGAGTTCAATCTCCATGGGAAACGGTAGAAAGAAGACTCGAGTTACCAATAGACGTCACGCTCGACAGCTATGTCCATACCGATGATGACCTGCAGACATCTGAGCCAATGTCCATGGAAGATATTTTATCTTCAGTGAAGACACACTCATCTGTGGAGGACAGTGAAGAGTCTGCAGATGAAGCAGGTGCAGACAACATGTAGGCAAAAGTCACATGCTGCAATGCTCTTCACACAGCATTTGTTGTGCGAGGCTATCTGGAAACATGCAGCAGCATTCCATCTGATGTCTTTACATCCTTATCGAACATCAATGACTTCCTCTTTGGCAGATCAGTTTCTGCTGTGTGCCAGACAACCATTACTGCCTTCGTGCGCCCTTGGCCTCAGCCTGGAGCAGCAGATCTCAAGCAGGGGCAAGCAAGACAGAGTAAAGGAGAGAAGGAGAACGGTGTGGTCGGAAAGATACGCAATGCAGCTGACACTGATGCCCAGCAAAGAGATGAGATGGAAGCAGATGCACCAAGAACCACTTTGGAAATTGAGTTGCTGTCTGCAGAAAGTCTTTGTCAGTGAAGCCAGAGTCATTTTCACCGACCTTGCCTGCGGGGAAGCCAGAACCACCACCTCCATTTAGGGCAACTAGATGTGTTCAAGATGCCATGACAGGCAGAAAGTGATGCCAAGTTGTCCTACTATCACAGCACATTTCAACAAAGTCAAGTTGCATTATGAGGAAGAGCCCACTGTCACCAGCCATACAGTCAAAGCTTCACCTGCATAATGGAATCGTGTTCAAGCACTAACTCCCTGAAGATTTTTCGCAGTATTGGATCGATGGCAGAAATGGCAGCAGTGCCTGCACCATGACTGGAGTTACATTATGCTCAAAGGTGCTGAGCAGATCGCTCAGTTTAAATGCAGCTGCAGCGAACCCTTTGTTCCACCCCAGTCAATTATGAAGGCACTTGTCTCAGCCACTAGGGAAGGGAACCACCTCTACAACCAAAGGGCAAAGGGTCTGGGCCTTTTAGCAGTTCCAACAGCCCTAAAGTTGCTGCGAGAACTCAACCTGAAAATCAAAGCAGGCTGCAACCTCACCGTCAAGAGGAAGGGAACATGCTGTGACAACATGGCTCAGCTTTTTCAGGGAGGAGGTGATGCGTGGCAAGCTGGTCTGCTAGTCCAAGAGCTGTACACTGTAGCTCTGGCCATTGGTACTGTACCTCCCGTCTGCTGTTCTGCTGGACAGCCACAAACCACTTGTGGCAGTAGCTAGGCCTTTGGCAGGGCTCAATGGCATTGCATCGTTCTGCGTCCATTTCTTTGAGGACATTCTATCTACACGACTCAACTATGCTGAGCTCTGTATCATGCAGGAGAAAGCTGTCAATAACCGCATACAGTAGCTGCACAAGCTCATACAGTACATGCAAACATGCTCTCTCACACACACTGTAACACACACACACACACACACACACACACACATTTCATTCGTACTGTACAGCTCTGCACCAGTACAGGTCTACACTCTACTGAATAGCCACTTTACTCACATGTTATGTACAGAACATCCTCATGCTAGTACAGTACACTACACTGCCTGTCTTGACGAATTTGGACAACTGGTACTACCTAAAACAGAGTTCTTGCTCTAAGATCCCAGAAATCAAAAGACCAGATGAAAGACCATTGAATGTAGTGCAATAATTTGCGATTGATTGACAACTGAAAAAACAAAACAAAACTGACAGACGCATGTGTCAACTCTCGAAGAAGACAAAATCAATTGTGCCTGCAAAAAAAATGGCGTCCAGTCGCCAAGCAACCATTACATGACATCACAATTGTGTTGAGAAATAGTTCGTCAGATGTGATCAAAGAAGAAGGGTAAATGTAGAAAGTAAAAGAGAAACCAAGTTGAGCTGGATTGATGCAGACAGCATTATGAAAAATACTACAAGGTTAAAAATAGAAAAATAGATGTAAACATTGATCATGCATGCCTCCATGCCATGACACAGTCTGTATTATACATTCCCATGTTTGCCACTCATTACAGTAAATGGCAGTGAGGAAGACCAACACTACACCACAGTACTAAACTCTCAACTGGAATAGAGAGCTGAACATTTGATTTATTTAAAATTCATTTGGTATGTTAACTCTTTCAGGTACAGTACAGTACCATACCATACAGTGCTTTGGTTGACACATTGGTCAAAAATATTGGTCCACCCTCAATAACAAGTTAATTAACCTGAGTCAGGCCCAGTAGGAACTGGAGAGGGGTTCCCACAGACATTATTGCGCATGTGCACATGTGTGTGAATTCATCACAGAGACCACGATC
>JAOWAW010158956.1:3293-20435 GCA_028565695.1 Nicola tetela | reverse complement strand
AAATGTTGCAGCTTGGCGGAACCAAATGCACCTGCATGCATTCATCTGCATGAGTCATGTGGCCCTTTCTGTCAAAAATTCAGAGCTCACGGCAACAGCTGCAATCGAATCAGTGGCAGACCTGGGACTCCCTATCACTATCTATCGCTATCGATATCAGAGACAAACGATTTCAAAAGTTCAGAGCTCACGGCAACAGCTGCAATCGAATCAGTGGTACTGGTAGGCCCAGGACTCCCTGTCGTCTAGAATTTGTTCCTCTTCCCTTTTTTCACAAGGTTTTGGAAACCAAATCCACCTGCATGCATTCAACTGCATGAGTAAGGGGCCCTTTCCATCAAAAGCTCAGAGCTCACAGCAACAATTGCAATCAAATCAGTGGTGGGCCTGGGACTCTCTATCGCTATCGATATCAAAGAAAAACAATTTCAAAAGTTCTGAGCTCAAGGCAGTGGGCCTGGTACTCCCTGGCATCTAGAATTTGTTCCTTTTTCCCTTTTTTCACAAGGCTTCAGAAAGGTTTTTCTCTGGCGATGCATTTAGTAAGGTAGACCTCAGTTCATGGCAAACATTACAAACAGCTGCAGCTGTGCTGCATGGCTCAATTGAAGTATGTACACCTTCCTACCATACATTTTGATCTGGAAAAAAAGACACGATTAAGCGCCCGCTGGCTAGTAACGGTTGCAGCATGAGAGACACACAGACACTCACAGACAGACGCACACAAATTAATTGTCTGTGGAGCCCTCCTCAGCCCCTACGGGCCTGACAACGGCAATTAATTGTCTGTAGAGCCCTCCTCAGCCCTTACGGGCCTGATGATGGCAATTAATCGTCTATGGAGCCCTCCTCAACCCCTACGGGCCTGACGACGGTGATAAACAGCATGTTCAGCAGAAAAGCAAATAGAGCGTAGGATGAATTAATGCCTTCTGACAATAATATTGCAACTGAAATGAGAGTGTTGCCAACTGGGGCCCGACCAAGAAATGGTTGTGAGTGCCAGGCATTTCTGTGCCCACTAGAGCCACCACACTGAGTGACAGCATACTACTTGTGGTTTTCAATTTTCTGTTTTTTTGCTATTGCACTGCACTGCCGACATACATGCAACAGCGAGCAGATTGCTCTCAAACACGAGGTATTTCTTTTCACCAACCAGATGAGCTCTGTGCTGCTGATTGTGTACGTCGCTATCCGTGGCAACATCAGACTCAACACTGCTGGCCATTTCGCAGTCAGAGTCTTCACTGGCGACATATTCCTAAAGTAGCAACTCTGAGCTGTTGAGTGACATCAACTCTGCACTTGTACTGGAGTCCTCTGGATGCTTGATTAATTCACACTGCACACCCACATGTAGCACTGAAGACCAACACTGACAAGTTGGGATCCCACACATTAGCCGGTGGAGGGCTGGCCACGATTTACTTCCACATCGTCCACCGTGAGCAGACTAGCATGAGATTGGGTGCCAGATTAATATTTAGCAATTGCTGATGGGAAAAAACCTCCATGCTCTGACAGACACATGCAATGGAGGAAAAAACCGTTTGTGAACCGATCTCAGCTGTGTTGGAAAGTAAAAATTGTTCAGAAACAAAACAAAACAAAACGGAATATGTCGTCATTAGACAGATCGCAGAAAACACAGAATATAGAACTATGGGAGGGTGGTTGGGAACTGAGCAACAGCGTGTGGACTGGCTGGACGAGACTGAACAGAGCATTCACCTTCAGCTCTTATAATGCATGAAATTCAGGTGCAGCCGGCAAGAGCTTACTTCTCGCCTCTGTCGCTGCACTTGGCCGGTGAGAAGCATCATTTTCTGCATCCTGCAGCCAGAGAGCACAACGGCACTAAGTCATGCGTATCACCTCACTTTGTTGAGATTAGTGACTGAGTAAGACCTACATCCTGTATTTGCCTTTTCAGTATGTAATCAGACATATACATTCACCTTCTGGCAGCTCCATGCCCTCCGTGCTGGTGGTACCAAAAGATTGTTGGATAGCATCTGCCTTCAAGCGACACTTCTCTCCCAACGACTGGCCTTCACCGGTGAGATTGGACTTCAGTCTTAGCTCAAAGCAAGTCTGCTTCAAATTGTGTGGACCACAACTGAGCATTTTCAGGCTTCCAATAGGGACCTCGGCCAACTTTTATCATCCATATCTTTTGAAACTTTGGCTCTTTTTGGGAATCTATGAAACAACAAAACCCTTGCACTCTGGCTATCTATTGTTGTTAAAGCAACAAGCATCACGACAGCACACAGTGACTGGTAATTCACTGTAGCAGTAGAATATATCTGAGCCCTAATTCAGGCAAATTTGCAGCTTTAAAAGCCTTCTTTAGAGAAAACAAATCCCCCACACAAGCCATAAGAAACACCGGCCACCTTGCATGTGTGGAGAAAGAAAGAAACCATTGGGAAACCAGTTGGATCCAATGACATCATGTGCAATTTACCGTGAACTAAAACTCGGCCAGCCTACCACCCTTTTGGTTTTCCATGAAAGGGTTCGAAAACTAGTCCAAATTGGTACACAGGCTCTCCTAGCCAACCAAGGAATTATTTCATGCCAAAAGGGACAAACTAAAAATGTTCCTGAAGTTCTTCTTTAAGCATCACTCACTCACTCACTCTCTCTCTCTCTCACTCTCTCTCTCTCTCTCTCTCTCTCTCTCTCTCTCTCTCTCTCTGGTAAGACATAATATTACAAAAAGTCATAATTCGCTCATTTGGCACAGAATAGTAGTCTAGACATCAAGGCCAGACTTGGTGTCTTGCTTTGTTGAATGATGTGAAAATGCCAGATGCGTGAAGGGTGTCAACTTCAAAAGTAGTTTCCAAGATGAAAGAAAGGCTGTAATATTGATGTTGTCAGAATGTTGTATTTGACTATTATGTTGCCTAAATTTGTTGTCATAGAGCAACTGCCATGGCAGGTCCAATTCAGCCATTTACAAGGCCTGCCACAGCCCACCTTCCAGTCTTCTCAAGCAGCTCCAGTTCAACAGGTGAAACTTGGTTTGGGCCGCAAGAGTAATATCAAAACAAAAGGTAAATAACAACTTCAGAGATATTGATTGTGTAACATATAGTATGTGGTCCAGAGCGGCTCACAGCCGATATAGAGCGTATTCTGTGAATTACAGTCAAAGGACTAGAGTGACCTGCCCACAATTCGGAGGTGCCTGCATTGCAGCATTGTCTACCCTAAACCAGGCAACATCTGTGACACAGACCCCCCATTGCATGTATACCAACGTTTACGGTACTCACAGACCTTGACTTTGTTATAGGTTTTTTATTGATAAATGTAGCCTATGTAATCCAGCTGTTGACATGAATGTCTGAGTAAAAATTAAGATGTTTTCTCAATAGACTCAACCAGACTCTGTCTAACATTAAGTTTGTGATTAAGACACCATTCTGCACATAGTCATGGATGTTGGTCATCTGTCACGGAAGATCAGAACGCAATAGTTCTAGACCTGCATGCATGTACTTGAACTTATTACGTACGTTCTACCCCTGCTGTCTCACTCTCTTGCATTTCATTGACTCATTTTTCCTGGTTGTCTTCTGTGCTGTCATTTTCTGCTGCTGCTCTCCATTACTCATTATGCTCTCTAAACAGATTACATGAGCATCCAGGTTCATGAATTTCTGCTGAAGAGTAACAGATGTTTAAAACTTGCCTTGCTGTTATAGGAATGAGTGAAGAAACATGGCAATCCTACCAAGAGGCTCTGAAGGGAGGAAAACGGACTGTGCTTCATGAACGAGTTATCCTTTGTGGGGCTGGGCGTGTTGGCAAGACAAGCTTCCGCCGCTCTCTGCATAATGAGCAGTTCCAGAGAGTGAGTGACAGTACATTTGGCGTTGAACTGCACAAGGTGGTGTGCACTGCCAAACGCGACAGTGATTCCAATGAATGGACTTGGAGTGAGGTGAAAAGTGTTGATGAGCACCAGATGCTTCTGACAGTAAAGGCATTGACGGAGGAAGTAACTGCCAAACAGCACAATAAATCTGGTAGCAAGCCTCCCACAAGCAGTGGTACAGCTGGAGAAGATATGAGCAAGGCTGCCTCACAACTACCCACTCCTACCGATGAAACGACACAAGAGACTGCGTTTGTGACCATGCACACTCATCATGCAACACCAGTTACATCATCACCACAGCCGCAGAATTCTCTATCGGGTCCAAAGATGGCTGAGCAGTTTTGCTCGAAGCCTAGCTCTCCGGCAACTGGGGGACTAAGCATTGATCACATCCTTGTGGCTGGGTTCCGCAAGAAGATCTCATTGCAAGTCCGCCAGGTCCTTGAAAACATACGCCACAACCCTGAGAAGCTTGACTTGATCAAAGCAGCTGACAATCTCTGCTTTGTTGACGTGTGGGATTTTGCAGGCCAGGAGGCGTTTGTTGTCATTCAGCACATGCTTTTAGCTGAGTTACGGTGTGCTTATGCAGCGATGTTCAACAGCAAACTACCACTCAACCAGCACAGTGAGCAGCACATTTGTCAGGATGGGGAAGAGCACAAGATTGACAGTGACCCTGATGCTACCAACTTTGACATGCTGGAGTCGTGGTTGAACGTCATTCAGCAAGTGGTTGGCAACAACACCGATGTTCCCGTGTATGTTGTCGGCAGTCATGCAGATCAGCTGTCAGATGAGCAACGGAGCAGTATCGAGCGGTATCTTTGGCGTAACATACAAGACAAAGCATACTTTCACAATGTGGATGACATTGTGTTTGTGGACAACACTCTGTCTGGATCTGACAAGGTGGACCCTGGAGTGCGCAAGCTGAGAAACCAGCTTATAGAGAAGATGCTGAAGCAAGAGGCCATGCAGCTGCCAATTCCACTTTCATGGCTGCCGTTCACACTCATTACACGACAGCTGGCAAAGGTAATGGGTTTGCCTTGGCTCACAATGGATGAGGTGAAACTAGTTGCTGATGAGGTGTGCGACATGTCGTCGCCAGCAGAAATCAGAAACCTCCTGCAGTTTCACCATGCGTTAGGTCAGGTTCTGCACTACCCTGACAACCCTAACCTCAGTGATCGTGCCATTATCAATGTTGAGTGGCTCCTGCGTGTTGTTTCACGACTCTTCATCCCACAGCCACCAGAAAAGCAAGCCAAGAAGTTTCGTGCTCACTACACCCTCTTGCACAAGCGTGGAATTTTGCTGGAGAGCCTTGCACAACACATCTGGGAACAGGATGAAGACATTGTGAAGCACACCGAGGAGCCAGAGCACCGGCGATTCCTCTTCCATCTCATGGAGGAGTTTTCACTACTCTACGACACTGATGATGTGAAGTCGTTCGATGGACTCCCGCCATCATGCTATTTCTACGTGCCAGCACTCGTCACACGTGTTGTCGACTCACAGCACACAACAAAGGAAGATGATGTGGAGGAGTCGCCACCACTCTTTCTTTATAGTGGGACCAGCCATCTGTTTCCACAGTCGCTCTTCTGGTGCCTTGTTGTGCGTTCTATGCGAGAGTACAGTCCATCAAAGGACCCCATCTTGCACCGATCATCTGCTCACATCGCTTGCTTCAGAGCATTCCGGTTGGTGCTGCAGTACTTCCAGCACGGTATCAAGATCATCGTTGAGCATGAAAAGGCAGCTATGGCTTGCAGCACAGGTGGACTATCGCTGCAGAACGTCTGTCAAAAAGTCCTGCCCTTCATTGAGAACCAGCTGAATGAAGTCAAGGGCGACACACTGAAGCACTTTGAATGGCAGCGTGCTGCTCGATGTCCGTGCTCATTCAATGACAATCTGTGTGTGAAACACACCCAAGCTAACTGCTCGCATGTCAGCTGTCACCACTTTGTCATTTTTAGAGATGGTGAAACACCGTGCTGCTCTCATCCCAAGGGCCTCCAGCGTGCGCAGGATGTCTCAACCACAACAAACATGTGGCCATGCTGGGATCCTCAAGTGAGTTTGCAGTTAAATTAGTCAGCTGGAGACTTCCAACATGTTGTCTTTGCTGTAATGTGATAATTCAGTTACTGTAAAAAAAAAAGTTTTGCAGGACCTGGCCGTGATGTCCATTGATTATAGACGCTGACCTGCAGGTTCTTGTACAGCTTCTGTAATTGACTTATCCCAGGGTGGATACTCATGTTTTTGTTCACCATTTTCTAAATTTGAATAGCTAAACCTTGCCTAGAATTATGAACTTGGAGTTCACATTTTGGGATTAAGCATTTCTGACTTTGTCTATCCTTATGGGAGATCATATTTTCCCAGCAGCAACTGTTGGGAATGCTTCATCGAAAGTTCAAATAGGGTGCATTAAAACAGCTGAATATGTAGATGTTTGGTGAAAATTAGCAATTATTTCATTAAACACACTTCTCCCCTGTCTGATCCATAGTGTTTTGCTACTCTCTGATTGTTATCTGTTATGGGTTCACTCTTCGTTATTATCTCTCAGGCCCTTTCACTCTTGCTCTCTCTTCCTTCTGTCATTTTTTCATCTTGCCTCACATGCATCCTTCTCACTAGCTGGTCTTTAGCTATTTAATTAAGAATAGTGATGAGTTGGATAGCATTTTTTCGGGTATCAGGTACTGGGTACCATTTCTCGTATAGCATGGGTTCCCAATCAGGTAATAGCATCAGAAAGGCTGTAAGACATGAACCTCAGTGACATCGCTCCTTGAGCAATCAATTGTTTGGCATGGTGAAGTCGCTGCATTGATGTGATGAACACATTACCGGCACTGTATTCTGAAGGACCACGTTGGAGTGAACGCACTCTGTGGACTGTACACTTTGAAGTTGTTGTAAAGTGCGTACCCTGCATGATGCAGGCTGGCAACACACCACCCAATTGGTAGTTTTTCCCGAAAACTACCCGATTACCCAAACATTTTTCGGGTATCACAGGTACTTGACTATCTGGGCACATCACTAGTTGAGAAGATAACAAAAGTGATAATCGCATTCATGCTGATGGTCTTGTAGCAGTAGAAATACTTAATGATGCTCAACATAAACACATGTGACTTTGATATTAAAGCCATAGTTGCTTTCTTATCAAAGTCAGGTGTGTTTATGTTGAGCGTCGTTAAGTTTTTGTCTCCTAGAAACATATTTAGGAATACTTATTTGTCACTAACTGGTTTGCTAATAGGACTTTCCAAGTTTGTTGACCCTGGGCAGCTCATCTCCAGATGTTGTCACCAGCCTCGCTATGATGATGAGCGGTGTTGGCGCTTCTTTCACAAGTAAGTGTTGGCACTGTCAACCCACAGAGGAGTGCTGTTTGTATAGGCAGTGTGACTAGATCTGTAGTAAAAGGCCGTATACTAAACACTGTGGAGCATCAGGATTACAACCCCCTGTGGGACCATTGATATCATGAAGACAAAATACAGACATGTGCATATACATACTACATGTATAGGTAATGCTGTGGCAAGACTGACAATGATGCAATCAAGCATATGAAGCATTCAAGTCTGGCTAATACAATCAGCTGGTGTACTCCAGATCTTGTTCTTGTATTATTGGACTACCAACGGGGGTATTCTGGGTGCATGGTTACTGAAACAATGGATCCCACGTCAAGTTTTCATGTCCTCATGCTCACATGAGTAGCACCTTTTTTCATGCTGGGCTATCATTACTCTGGACAAGTCTAACATCTCTGGTGTTCATTTCAGAATTCCCTGAAATTGAAGATTCCCTATTCCAAAATTCACAGCATGCTGTCTCTAATATTAACCATCATTATCTGGAATCAAGCAAACTTTCTCCTCCAAAGAAAGCCCTTTATTCTTCCGGTTATGCTGACACATACGTGATTTGCTTTGGTTGCCTCAACCAGCCTACATCCTGATCAGGCAGATTTCCACTGCATCACATCTCCATTGAAATGGTAGTGAGGCAAATTATATAATATAAAGAGAAGCTAATATCTACCAAAGTTTTAAACAACTATGTATGGTCCACTGTATATGCTACAGCTGTACTGTATAGTAGTGTGTATATCACTACCAAAAAACTCTCTTACCCAATTTAATGAAATGCATGTATAGTTATAGAAAATTTCCATTTCTAACTGCATTCATGGGAGAACTGCTCAACTGTGGAGTGAAAAACCAACATTTATGGTTAAAAATAATGCCATCCACCCCAGATCAATTTGATTACCCTAGATATGCTTGGTGAGAGCTGAGAATGAGTTCTTTGTGTAATTATTGGGCGTGCATATGTTGTGCATTCATGAGCATGTTACACGTAATGAGTACCCACGAAATGTAATTTGCAAACACAGAAGTGTACATATCTCAATTATGATTTTTCTGTATACAGACAGGCTGCCAACAAAGCCATGCCTGCTTTGTAGCTACATTTCCTTTCCTAGCATCAATCTCTGTTGGAAAAGTCCCAAAGTTTCCCTTGACCTGGACTCAAGATATGTAGGTGAAGTCTCCAATATTTCCCTACATGTGCACCACTTATTGCAACTGGTTCCAGACTTTTTTCCTGACTCCTTCCTCTGTTTCTTTTGTAGATGTCGATAAGCTCCGTCAAGTGGGTTTTGGTGAAGATGACACATCAGTGGAGAAAGATCAAAGGTAATCAATCTTTTTCCTGTCTTTATCATCATGAGAGGTTATTATAGGACTGTTTGCTCAGATTGGCATTCTGTGGCAGGCTCACTCATTATAAGTATCCATCTAATTATTTTTCCCACTTTGTATTTACACAAAAAAGAAAGAAGTAGGACTTGATACAGAAATGCACTGTAAAGCTTGTACCTTGCCCTAGACCTGTGAATTGACTGGAAAATGTCTGATTAGGTTTTAAAATGTATGTGGCAACTCACCACCATTATTTGGCCATGCTTTGACACCCCTTCTACTCTGAAATGTGCTCATTGCAATTTACGAACAAGAATTTTTTAGTCTGTATTTATTGATAACATTACTGGTAAGGATGGCTATATATCAGCCTATATTTATTTCACTATGCAAATCTTGAAAAATTTTTTGTTCCACCTTTCCAGCAGCTCAGAGCAAGTGGTTGGTGTTTGCTTCAAGAGTTTGTCTGATGTTGAGTGCACACGTATCTTCACTGAGATTGCCAAAGAGTTTGATGCTTATCGCTCGGCAGTCATCAGACTGTTGCTTGGGCACAAGGCCAATAAAAAGCTGGAATTGATGAGATCAAGCACTGCTGCAGGCCACAGTGAGGAATACCTTCTCTTTGAAGGCCTGTACATGTGGCTTGAGCAATCTGAGGAGCCAACTGGTCAAGAGCTGTACGACGCCATGATTACCGCTGGCTGTCCTGATGTACGGAAGTACAGAAAGCCATTTGAAGTAAGCTGAGAAAGTTGAGCCATGTGAATTCACGAATGGAAGTTAACTGTTATTCATTGTTGTCATATGCATCCAGGCTGTGTGTTTAGCATGTGGAGTCACATCCACACTTGAGCATTGATGGCAACAAATGATGTATGGGGCGCAGGCCTAAGAAAACCGCCTAAAATATAACACACCACGCAGGGGTCGGTTGTAATTCTTGATGTGGGCGCTCGAGTCTGTTTCAGATGGTTAACTCCACTACAACAGTACATATAGCCATCCCTGACATTATGTCAGGTTATACTTTCTAGATGATAATTGATGTTTTGCTCCTGCTGAAGAAAAACAAATGTAAATGGTTAACTGTCTTTTTGTCTTGCAGCTGCCACCTTCATACTCAGGAGGGGTTTCCATCTTCTAAAGGTGAGAGTGTAAGGGATGGTTTCTGTTGTCACCTCAAGATCTGGATCCCTTATTCTACTTCACTTTAATCAGTTTGATTTTTGTGCTTTTGGCAGTTCTCACTTGCCTACATGGCAGGAATGCCACTTCTCTTATCAGAGGCATCACTATGCCATGTTTAGTCCTTCACTACATGGACACAGATGGGCAGCTTTGTGTGTTTCTCTGGAAGCATGTACACAGCTAATTCATGAGGGTCTAGCTAACACTACTGTTGACTGCCAACTGCTATTTTCCTACTCTTCTACTGTTCTTCTCAAATCTATCACCTCACTGTTTCTTTGTCTTCCTGTCAGTTGTTTTCTTCTTGATTCTTCTCCTTTTGATAGTTGTTGGCACGTTTCCTCCTTAAGCATGTTCTCCTTATGAATTGAATAATCTCATAAAGCTAATCAACATGCTGTTCAATTGTTAGAAAGTTCAGACCGTACTATTGTTGTCGTCATTCGTGCAATTTTATTTGGTTACTGGTATTAAAATGCCCAAGTGGAGACCACTGGATTTCACTGGACTTTATAATACTGCCTAGTGTTGAAACTCTGAGTCTAAATTGGTCAGCTACCAAATCATTTTTTTATACCACTTCTCTGTCTCAGCCCTCAAAATGAATCTTGCATGTCAGTTTCACTGCTAAATGTTCTCTCCACTGTTTACTGTGAAAAGTTTTTTTTTGTGTCCACTATAGAATACAACCACTCATGTTCATATGTCTGGCTGATGAATCTTCTCAGATTCAACATGCTGTTCAATTGTTAGAAAGTTCAGACCGTACTATTGTCGTCGTAATTCGTGCAATTTTATTTGGTTACTGGTATTAAAATGCCCAAGTGGAGACCACTGGATTTCACTGGACTTTATAATACTGCCTAGTGTTGAAACTCTGAGTCTAAATTGGTCAGCTACCAAATCATTTTTTTATACCACTTCTCTGTCTCAGCCCTCAAAATGAATCTTGCATGTCAGTTTCACTGCTAAATGTTCTCTCCACTGTTTACTGTGAAAAGTTTTTTTTTGTGTCCACTATAGAATACAACCACTCATGTTCATATGTCTGGCTGATGAGTTTTCTCAGATGTGCTTTATGTTTGTATGAGTCATGTAATAAATTATTCATCTCACTTTTGAATTTTTGCATATGCAAATATGACAGACAGCTGAAATGTTGATGCTGGGTGGGCAGAGAGTGGATATGTTGATGCTTTGGAATTGTATTCAATTGACTTTTCATGTGCTGTCTCCCCTGCTACTGATCATGCCTGTTGTGTCATTGACTTGCATAATTGATTATTGGCATTGTTTCTAACCACTTTGTAACCATTTAATTGTGTACTGCAATATTGCTTTGGGTTATTTTGCATATGACTGTCAATCATGATATTTGTGATTAATTGTTAAAGTCATCACTTAGTATAGTACAATTGATTTTCGCCCTCTTGGTCATTTCATGCAAAGAAAAAAATAAACAAAGAAACTATGAAAATCTGGGAAACTGGCAAAGAGTTGTTGAAAGATCACAAGTTTGTGTTGTGTACATGTGTAGTTCCCTTGCGTGTGTATGTGTATGCGCACGTGCGTATTTGTTGATGATCAACTTTGGTTGAAACTTATTTTTAGAAGAACAACTACTAGTATACTCCACACACCAAAGTACCTGTATACATACCGGGAGTTTAATGACAAGAGTGACCAGCAGTGTGTTCTATGGTTGTACATGTGTGTGGACTGGACTGTGTGGGGGAGTGAGGAATATTATTGGACCATTAGCATCATTATTGATAATTCATTGTGTTCACATGCATGTGTGATTTCTTTCACCAGTCAGCAGGCTAAGGTTATACTGTACATGGGATCTGCAGGGGCCTGGGCCATACTCAGTTAGTTCTGCTGGGCTCTTACAAGGACTGTTCCTATATTATATTGTAGTACTAAGCTTCTATGTACATTAGACTATAATATTATAGTTGTAAGATTGTGTTGGGGGGAATAAACTGGGCTAAAGAATTGCACATCTCCACTCCATTTATCATTCATCATTCATGAGTAACTGCATGCAAGCAGGTGCAATTTTAGCTGGGTGCACACCAGCTAGGGATGTCTAGATTGTAAAGTTTTCTTCTCCAAAAGTTAGCTTAGGCATGCTGACCTCCATGGCAATGGCAATATCATCAAAAGGTCAGATCATGAGTAACACATCAGCACGTTAACGTTGTTTATGTGTATCTTCTGTAATACATGGGTTGGTGATCTACTTGGTACTGGTTACTGGAATGGCTTCAACCATACACTTTTGCAATCCTGGTCTTTCACGTTTACCTTCAAACTTTCCCTAGAGAGAAATTTTCGAAACTGCACCACAATACTAGGATTCCCGCATTCATAATTTTCAAGCAAATAAAAAATCACAAGACTAATTTTCAAAAGTTGGGCATTGTGAATTTAATTAGTGAAAATTCATAGCTGGCAAAAAAGTGTCCCTTCACCACGTTCACTGAATCACTAGTACATGTGACATGTGTAAAGCCATTATATTAGTAAAGCTGCGCCCAAGTTGCCTTCCACGTCGTGACTACACGTCATGTGCAGTTTATGTACACCGTGATCGGCATCATTCTTCACGGCTTCGAACCCAGATTAGCCGTAGCCGAGCGGATAGCTAGCTGGCCAGCTGGATCATCGATATCCTGATATCTATAATATCATGCCGGTTGATAATGATAGATGGATGCCTGCGCCGTGCGCCTGGCAGAAGATCGAAAAGGCGCGAAAATCTGAAGGTGTTGAAATGCTACCCGCCGCTAGCGGTGCGCTGGCGGCACGCTGGCAGCACATGTACGCAGCTACAGGCTAGTTTTGCAGGCTGTAGATCTACAAACGATCAATAACAAGTTTCACTAGTGCTACTACGAGTGCTAGCTTAACTTGTCAGTAAACGGCTTGCCACTTGGGACAGTACTTGGGAATCATAAGCACTCGGGTCAGTGACTGAAGGAGACCTAGGGATGCCCGCCGCTTGGGGAAACTTGGCAGTGAGAGAGTGTGATCTACGACTTTAAGTCCGCCTCTCCGGTAGGTCTAACGCCGGAGGCCGTTTCACTTACGTGCTGGAACACGTCAATCCATTGGTCTAGCAGAGTTTTCGCTTTTCCGATCCGATCTGAAGCATTCAACTGAGACCTGGAGAAGGTCGATCTCGCCAGCCGAGCTTATTGAATAGTTACTCCACTGCTCGCCCATGGTTAACTTTCGTCGTCACGCTACACAGTTGTCAAAGAACTAGGACTGCTTCATAGTTTTAGAAAGGCGAACCAGCAATAGCTGCAGCCTTCCATGGACCGTGTGGCTAGCCGTAAGTGGAATTTTCAAATTTCTCGTAATATTCCGCTCAGTCCGCCACCTGCAAACTTTACAATGAGAACGCATGTCCACTGTTGACAATCTCAGATAAATCACTAGCAATGGTACAATCATCAACATTTTCTATTAAATTATTGTCAGTGGTAGACGGTTTCAGAAACAACTAAAGGGCAGCGTGATCGTAGTAGCTTAGCGCACTCAGGGTATCATTATGATCATATCAGAGAGGAATCAAACCAAATTTCAAAATAATGGTGACTCAGGTTGCTAGGCCGCCTGCATCTACACTCAGATGATCATTTTCAGGTCTTCCAGATTGTATTTAGGAGCATGCAGTTCTGTGGGGCTATAATCGTTTTTATTCCTGGGCTGCTCATTTTCTTTGTCCAAGCCAGTGGATCCGCCTTCCAGCCCATTATTCACGCTGAGGCAGGGAACGATTACCCAGAGAAAATGCATTAATATCATACCGTGAACGTGTTTGTCTCCTGTTTTGAAAATTAAAAGTTCTGTTCAACTCAGGATATGATGGAAAAAATTTGAAAAATGCAGTAGTCATCCCAAGAGCAATGTGGAGTGGATATAGGCTTATTTAGAACATGTCTGATTCAGTTTATTGTCCTCTGTTATCCATGGCTGATTCTTCTACTCCTGTGACTAACCAAAGTTTGAATGTATGTGTCAGTCTTTGCACCAATGCAGTACTGATATCCTGCGATTGGTCTTGATATAGTTATAATCAGTGAATGTATGAATTTAGGCTAAATGCCAGAATGGAGCCACTTCAGTTGGTCATCATTGGCTGTGTAGTAAGTCTACCCAAGCTCAGAACCAACCACTGCCTGGCCATTGGCCTCTCGGTCAGAGTCATGATGTGGTGTGTTTATTAAATTTAATGTAGATTCAGTTGACTTGCAATATGCCTGTAGTTGTTTACAATTGATTGCAAAATTGCCTGATCATGACTTGTGGATTTCAGTAGTTGACAAGAGTTCAGTGTGGCCTTTTTCAAATTTCTTCACCACAAACAGCCTGACATGATGGCAAAGCTTGAGAAACCTACCAATCAAGAGGGTTTTGATGATTGTGACAAAGCTGCAGATCCTGCTAAGTTCATACATAATTAGCTTACAGAAAAAGGAAACCGGTTTCCTGTGAAGCCAGTTATTCCCTTCAAGCAATATTAGCCTTTGATGGTGGACTATGGGCCACGTACCTAACACACAATACTTGGTAGCGTTACATGACCAATTCACCTGTTAATGATTCTGTCCCTCACTTACCACTGTCAGGATTTCATGTCTATTCATTAGATTTCTACTAGGTAGAGGCCTGATAATAATTATGTCCTATCTTCAGTGTAGCCAGTGTGAAAAATTGGAACTATCTTCACAAGCATCCATTTTCGTTGACTTAATCTTTTTGCATAGGAATCACTGACCAGAGTGAAACTCTGGATAAAGCCAATAGCAGCTTGGCAACAGACAAATGGTAAGAGACCTGTGCAAGACTTCGGTAGTATTTCTTGTATGATGTGTCCCCTGGTTTGAATGGTTTTAATAGATTGAAAGTACAACGACAGCATAGCCAGTATGGCAGCTCCTGTTTTGCTGAATACACCTATCAGTACCAAACACTTCTCAGTTCTTTACTGTGTTGAGTAGTGAGGCATGTTTGGGTGTACATTTGTGTGCAGGAGATATTTCATGTACTCTTCATGAATCTGTCATGAAGATGTTTTTGCCAATGAAAATTATTACAATTTTGCTGCTGGTGGAAGCAAAACATTTGGTGGTTGACCATTTCACCTCACTTGGAATTAAGTACTGTAAATGCAGAATTATTTGTATATGAAAATTTTCGTGTGTTTCAGTCAGGTTCATTTCATACGTAAAATAACTACATTGTTCAGGAGACTGAGTCATGGCATGGAGGCATGCACGATCAATGTTTACATCTATTTTCTATTTTTAACCTTGTAGTATTTTTCATAATCCTGTCTGCATCTATCCAGCTCAACTTGGTTTCTCTTTCGCTTTCTATATTTACCCTTCCTCTTTGATCACGTCTGACGTACTATTTCTCAACCCAATTGTGATGTAATGTAATGGTTGCTTGGCGACCAGACGCAATTTTTGCAGGCACCATTGATTTTGTCTTTTTCAAGAGAGCTGACATGTGCGTCTGTCAGTTGTGTTTTTTTTTTCAGTTGTCGATCGATCGTAAATTATTGCACTACGTTCAACGGTCTTTCGTCTGGTTTTTGTATTTCTGGGATCTTAGAGTAAGAACTCTGCTTTAGGTAGTATCAGTTGTCTGAATTCGTCAAGACATACATGTAACATTTTTGTGTGGAGCTGAAGCCAGTTCTGAAAAAAAATCGCACATGATCAAATGATTTGTCAGTTGTATGCTAGTACATCATATTATGATGTCACATTCCCATGTTGTAAATTTGTGATGTCATAATGTTTTGGGTGCTTTCAAGATATTTCCGTATGCATGAAATTTTAGTACCCAGGCCCTCACATACAAAATATATGAATATAAAATACTAACAAATAATTCTGGATTTGCAGTAGTCTGTATTGCTGAGGATTTCTGATGGCTATTGCTTAAGATGGTTCAAGTACTGTTAAAATGCTAGATTTAATTTATGTTGCTTCTCTCCTGCAGTCCAGAGCAAGTGGTCGGTGTCCGCTTCAAGGATTTATCTGATGTTGAATGTTCACATATCTTCAGTGAGGTTGCCAAAGAATTTCCAGCTTATCGCTCAAAGGTCATCAGTCTTTTGCTCGGCCGCAAGGGCAACGAAGAACTAGACTTGAAAAGGTCAACCACCGCCTCAGGCCACAGTGAGGAATACCTTCTCTCTGAAGGCTTGGGTATGTGGTTTGACCGCTCTGATAACCCAACTGGTCATGTTTTGTACGATGCCATGGTTGACGCTGGCTGTCCTAAAGGTTGTCTAGCAAGGTACAAGAAACCATTTCAGGTAAGATGAAGAAGTCAGGATGTATGATTGTTAATAGCACAAATTTACATACAAGTAGGGCCTAAGTATTCCAGTGTACAGTGTTCTCATGAGATAAAAATTAAAACATTTTCATGGTCATTCATCACATTAATTGAATATAAAACAAAGTATTAGGACACCAGCTGACGGACTAGCTGTAGTGGTATGCCGGTCATTTGAGCTCTGCTTGTGGGAGTAAGTTTTCCCCAACTATGAGAGTAAGCAAGGCAATGTTCTCTCTCACACACATGCATCAATGAAGTTGGTCAAATTGTGGTGTGATTACAGAGAAGACCATGTGGCTTAGAGAATCATCACTATTCAATTTCCTGTCTTTTACCAGCCAAAGAAATATAATCGGACTCAAATCTGTGACATCAGTGCCTAGCCAAAGAAAAACGTTATGTTATTTAGGTGGCAGTGTAGCAATATTCATGGTTTTGTCAGCCATTTTAGGTGTTGAAAACAGACTCACCACTACATTCAGTAACAAACGTTTGGAACGTATAGACTGGCGACAGATACTCTCCTACTTCACACAGCCAGAATGCTGATCTGGATAGGCAGATGAGTCTATCCTTGCAGTAGCTACTGGTCTTGGACTAAATCTTAGTGTACCATCTGTTATTGTGACAGTAGGGCGATAGTCACTGTGCTCTGATAAGGAGTTACAAAACTCAGGCAGCTGAAGCAAGCCGGTGGTAGTTGGCCCAATTTGAAAGAAAATAGGCATGCATGTAGACAGCAGGCTTCAGCTATGATACAAACCATGCAGTATACTGTTAAATGAGTTTTGTTTGTTAGCAAGTGATTTCATAAATTTCTGATGCTGGCCTTTCGTCCCCAATATTTCGTTCATTAACTTTATGAGTACTGAATGCTGCCCTAGTACAGTTCTCAGTGTACAATTCGATGCTCCTGGCTAAATAAATTTC
>JAOWAW010158845.1:0-20448 GCA_028565695.1 Nicola tetela | reverse complement strand
TTGTTGTGAGTTTCACACTGTGTTGAGAAGGTTGTATTGACTGTTGTTTTCTATTCTGTTTTGCTGTTCCCAGCCACAGCCACTGCTGAGGCAACTCCTTAGGTGAGTACTGTGATTGTAACAAATTTGGTCATCGCCGTGTAGCAGATAGACTGGCAGCTGTTCATGTACTAAGCAGTAGCTTAGTTCTCTGTGATACTGACAGCACCAAGCAAACTACCGGTTTGTATGTTGGACTTTAAAGTTGAGAGAAATCGCTGCTGAGCTCAGTGACCAATTAGAAGTAGACAGCGTTTTTCTGCTGTTGGTTTGAATACTTGGTATTGCCCTTGACCCACCCATCCTCTTTTGCAACTAACAGACATTTCCCATGGCCCATCTTGACTGGAGTGGTTGTGCCATGGCATCAGCTGACACTTCAGAGCACTGCACAGCTCTTTTCTCTGAAGATCTAAGTTTGCACTGTTAGGGCCATGAAGGGAACTAAGTTCAGTTTAACATGATAACAGTAATATCTTCTTCTTCTTCTTCTTCTTCTTCTTCTTCTTCTTCTTCTTCTTCTTCTTCTTCTTCTTCTTCGTCTTATTCGTCTTATTCTTATTCTTCTTCCTTCTCCTCCTCTTCCTTTTCTTTTGATCTGATTACTTAAGTGTGTAACGCAAAATAATTTTTATAGGTGAACTTTTGTACTTTTGTGCAATGTTTGTGTCAACTCAATGCTATCCACTGGATAGCAGTTGTCGTCGAGTGGCATTGGTGTAAACACTGTCCACTTTGTAGCAGTACTCATCAAGTGACACTGGTGTTTGCTTTTTGCCCTTCTAGTGAAGGAAAGTTTGATGCCTTCCATAGTCACCTCAAAGGATTGTCTCAAATTTTTGATCTTCCTGGAAACAAGTGAGTTTGCAGTTGGGATGTTTCTGTGCATACAATGGTCTGTGTTGTTTGAGGGGGGGGGGGGGAGTGTGTGTGTGTACGTGTGTTGAGGGAGGAAGGGAGGAAGAGAGAGATGGAGGGAGGAGATGAAAAGCTGAGGATGGAGACAATTGTGTGAGTGAGTCAGTTGGTAGGTGAGTGGGTGAGTGAGTGAGGAAATGAGAAAGAAATTTACCCTCTCAACAAAAGTCCCTGTCTGTTTTCAGAATATGTAATCTACTTACACCAGGCATGTGTGAACAATGAGTGTGCATCTGTGCCTTCCATGGCTGTTACGAGGTACAACACTATTCATCAGTTAAAACTGCATGTCACGTTTGGAGAGAATGGTGAAAGAAAGGCTATATTATGGCAGATAATGTGTTGCAATTATCAGTCACGTTTGCACATTTCCTCTCTGAATACTAGTGTGCTAAGGGGAAGAGTGTGCATGGTGTATGAGAGAGCTAGAACATGGGGAAAGTTGAAGATAGATATGCAGAAACTGCTATCAAAATGAAGAGAACTGTGGCTCAAAGAGTGTAAGTGTATGTTTCCATGCAGTTGTTAATGTCTGTGATGTCTTGTTTGTTCATATTTCTCTGCTTCTTTAGAGAAGAACAATCGAGTGTATTTCAAGCACTTTGTGCCGTTGAACAGGATTTACTTGCTGTTGGAAGTCCACAAGGGTAAGGCTCCATGTTGATTGAGCAGGATGGTGAATTCAGTTACAATATGTTGAATATTAAAATGGATCATGCAAATTTGTGACACTTAATGAGTTTCAGAGGGATTTTTTAGTTCATCATAGTTGTTAACAATAGCAGCAGCAGCAGCAGCAGCAGCAGCAGCAGAAGAAGAAGAAGAAGAAGAAGAAGAAGAAGAAGAAGAAGAAGAAGGGCAAGAACAAGGACAAGAAGAGGAAAAGTGGTTTAAGAAGCAGATGAGGGTGCAGTTGTACTGACTTTCCTGTTCTGCTCCTGTTATCATTGTTGCTGTTTTGTACAATTAAACACTCAGTGAAAAGACCGCTTGTTCAAAATCAAGAAGCAGTCCTCAGGTCAATTATTGCTGGATGGGGCAAGTTTTTTTCTCCACTGGATACAGATGCACATCATAGTTATTTATCAGTGAGGAAGAGTGAGCATTGTCTTCTTGTAAAATGCTTTTCCCTCTTCCTTGCAATCTCTAGTGTGTTCTCAGTCTGTAATTTGTACTTTGTCAAGCTTCTTCACACTTGACGTTGAGGTTGTTGGGTCATTTCAGGTTAAGAACGCATCAGCGGCTGTCAGAGGTGATTATGTGCCACCCGTTGGGTGCTGTTTTGGAACGTGATGCAGGTGTGTTATGCTATGTCTTTGTTGCGAAGGGTTCTTTCACAGGAACAGCCAACAAGGAGTGCTATCATTGGATCAATGTACTTGGTTGTTTTATTGTGTATGCATGTGTGTCTATAGGCGTTTGTGTGGTAAATATGCTGTATTTGCACTTAGGGCATCCAATGTCACTGACGTTTTTCATCACTCCTCAAGAGCTGTTGAACTGTTCTAATGAGGACATTTCAAGTAAGTTTGGGATGGAAGTGCTACATTAGGTTTTCTTTTTTGTTGCACACTAGCTTAGTATGATTGTGCTGTGTGGCTAGAAGGGGTGTCTTCTTTCCAGTTGGTCGTTGAGGGAATCAGTTGATGCTGCTGATCATGCAGGAAGTCAATTAACTCTGGGTCCTTTCTGCTGGTGTGTTTCACATGTTTACACTTGTAGCGTAGTCTTGTCATGAATCTCAAAGATTTTCAATGTGTTTTCTTCTCATGTTTTAATATGTGAAGGTATTGTGGAGAAGGGCATTGGCTTAAGTGGCACTGTTGGTGTGGCTGCTTCTCTCATCGCTCACCATTTGCCTGCACGACCATTGCACCAGTTACCCGATTTATTGGGTGAAAGGTAGGTGCTTGGTCTTTTTCTTTGCCACAGAAAGTTGTGCATTTTTAAGGTTTGTCATCATTGTTGTTGGCTTGCACAGTTCAGAGGTGACTTTTGAGTCACTGGAAGAGGAGAACCGTGTCAGTGTGCCCGCGACATACTGCCTTCGACTCAATCGACCAGTTTTGCTGTGCAGTGCTGTTGCGAAAACTGTGCAATCTCTCACTGACATGCAAGGTATCCCCACCCACATGCAGGGGCACATTCATGTTCACGCACACACACACACACAACACAACACAACACATACACACAGCACAACATACACATGCAAGTATTTGTGTGTCAATCCAAGAAATCTGTAGCTGTAGGCTATGTGTATTGTGTAATAGTGTATACAGTGTATGTACTAGTATACGTGCATTCATGTGTATTATTTCTTATGTAGCACTGGTATGCATGGGTTGCTTTTTGTCCAGAGGCAGTTGTGTCACCAGGTTGCTCATGTAAGGCAACACCACAATTCTTACTCTCCTGGTGTATATTTAGTATTTATGTGTACAAGCACCATTATTTTGCACGACTTTCTTTGTTGAGGTTAGGTTTCACATTGTGTGGCTTTTGAGTGGTGTGAGAACTCAGTAGTTTTACTCTTGTTGATATTCTACAGATGCTGTCCTTGCCAAGATTGGTTCTCTCCATACTTCACTACTCCAGGTACAGTCAGTTCTTTTCCTCTGCTCTTCATTTACTGTCTTTTTTTCTTCTATCCGTACAAATAATCCTACCTGGAAGTGAAATAATGTGATTGTTGAGTATTATGGTTTTGCTTTCTGGATGGTATGCATAATGTTCCAACACAGTGTTATAAAGAATACCTCATCCCTTCGCAGCAGCAAACTTGTGCAGCCATGTGCTTGCAGAGGCCGCAGTGGATTTGTAGTTCCTTTTTTGTATTGGTTTTAGGATTAAGTCTTTTGCTGTCTTTTACTAGGTTTCGAAAGAGAGGAGCACTGTAGCACAAGGAACTAGGCAACAACATAGTGTGGTAAGGTATTCATTCTAACAACTACTCTCTACTTGAAACACACTCTTGCATTTTGTTTGCACACTTTATACTTGTTTGCGTAATGGCAATTATTGTTGTTTGTGTGTCGTTTTCACTTGTTACTAGGCTTTGCCAAGCGGCTCTATGTCATTCCGTGTGAATGAAGCAAAGGTCGACAGTCAAGCGGTTCAGTTACAGAACATTCTCTTCACACATCCATCGCAAGTAGCACCGGTCCTTATTGTAGGTAACGTTACCTTAATTGTATTATGACCATTGGAATTGTAGTTTTGCAACACAAGCAATTTTGAGATATTGTGTCAAAGTCAATGGTTTTGAGCAACTTGTTCTGCAGTCTTGCTAATGCAGGCCTTGCTTAGTGCATCCCCAGGCATTGTGGAAACTAAACACATTGAGTTGTTACTCGGTGTAGGGCATGATACGCATGATCTTGTACTTGTTTTTGATTTTTCTATCATATGCTCCGTAGGTGATTTCTGTTGTGTGTGTGATTGTTGGTGCGCTGCTTCAGGTACTAGTACATTTAGCGCTAGCGATTCTTGTATGTAAGATTTTTCAGTTTGAGTGCATTGCTTTGTTCATTCAGAGCCTGCTCGATAAATGATAATTGAGTAGCTATGAGGTACCAATTTCAATTAGTGTTTGCTTGTGAGTAGTCCTTGCTTTGTCAGTCTACTTTGCTTAGTGTACGGCCATTGCTCTGTGCTGTTCAGGTCCTTCGCCAACACATGGTTTATAATGCACTCATTCAAAGCTGTGCTTCATCAGGTCAAGGTTGGTTTGTCACTTAATGTTTTGCTTGCTCTGCACTTCCAAACTGTTTATCCTCCTTTCCTTCTGAAGTGTATACCTATGTTTCACACATGTTGAGTGTTATCATCCTAGAAGCACAGCTGTCTCTTTATCCATTGCTTCTTGTCTGTTATTTTCACCCCAAAAAAAACATGAATGCGTTTCTGTTTGCAGTTGGGGGAGACAGGCATCTCATCAATGTTGTTGACGTTCAAGGTCAACCTCCTGAGAAGATTATGGTGACGTTTGAGCTACCATTGACACAGAACTTAGCCTGTGGTAAGGTCTTTCTTTTATCTATGTTTAGAGAGCGTGTAATAGTGACCATGTTACAGCAGTTTCCTTACTGCAGGGAGGGGGAGAGGGTGTGTTGCTTAGTTCTGATTGAGGTTTTTATTGAATGTGGCAAAAGCATTCACAGCTAATTCTATTGCTCTTTTCTGTTTTTGTTTTTTTTTCTTGCGGAATTTTCCACTTAGTATCATGCCAAGTGAAGCCTGATGGTGTTCTATCATGTACTCTCCACATCGTTGATGGAGATCCATCTCCATGTAGTGATGAAACATTAACAAGAATAGTTCAAAGGTGGGTCTAAATATATCACATCTCCAGTTACAATAACATACATGTACTCTCTGTCTCTGTCTCTCTGTCCCTCTCTATGCAAGTGGTGGCTTTTTTATGCATGCGAGGTGCTGATTATACAAAAGGCCAACTGAAGGTGATCATTGCTCAGTTCTTAGATTTTGGCCAAGAGTACGTGAGAACACTGGCCAAAAACACAGGACTTGCTGTTCCACACCGTTCACCATTGCTCCCAATGTCCCTTGTTTACATTTTCTTCATGTCTCAGCATGTCAGCGTTTAGCCAGTCAATGTACCATGAAGTCACGTCCAAAAGCTGGGCTTATTTCACATCAAGTCAATTTTGGAAGCAGGCTTCTATTCAAGACAGGCTTATACGACACATGATCTTTTCATTGTCAGGCTTACCACATATACAATATTGAATATGTACTGGTATGGGTATAGAAAATGTGTCAGTGCACATGGTATACGTATGACAGTCTGATGTCATGATCGTATGACACACAACAATTGCATGTGTCACTATCACATCTCATGTGTCGCGGTTTGAAGCCTGGGTTGTACACATGACGGGCTTATGTGCATGAAAGAGATTCGTTTTTGCCTTACGCATGTGACAGGCTTATACGCAAGCTCGGCTTTTTGAAGTGACATTACAGTTTATAGCAATTTCCTATCTTTCTCACATCCACTTAGCTCTATTGGAATGAATGTTCTATCATTATGGTTGTTATGGGCAGTGCTGCAAATTGTAGTGGTTGTAGTGGGATGCTCATTTTCAGTGGACAGCATACCCAACATGTTTTTCACTGCTTTCTTTTTGTCCTGTTTTGAACAGCTGTTTGTCCATTCCAGTCACACTACATTCTTTATTGAAGAGGGCACGTGAGACAAGAGAGCAGGTGTCATCTCTTCCACCTGTTCTGCAGGCGAAAAGACGACATTCAGATGATGATGAGAACGATGATGGCATTGCTGCAAAGAGAGCATGCAGCTAGAGACAAAGACCACCAAACTCTTTAGACATTTGCTCATACTTTCATTGTACTTAATTTCCACTGTATATTTTCGAGTTGAAAAAATTCCGAGACACTGCACCACAGTTATGTTAGTCATGAGACATGATCTAAAAGTCTTGAAAGAAAGTCAAGTACATGCATACGAATTCTATAACAGTATTTTGAGGTTGTTTCAAACTCAGTGTCTTCATATTGATGGGTCACTTAAACCATGATGCTATCTTGCTGAGCTCATTCTGTCGTCTGACTGATTTCCATCTGGCTCTTGCTCTTGCTGCTGCTGTTCTTGTCTCTGCTGAAGCAGGGCCATGCCTGAATCTTGTAGAAGTGTCACCACCTGGTTGTGGTCAAAATCACCTGGTGTAAAGTTGAACTGTTCCAGTAGTTGGTAATAATCACTGCCTTCCTCAGACATGTAGTACGTTTTGAGCTGGTTGGCAAGACACTGAGCTTCAAGAACGTTCTGTAGAAACAGAAGAAGCATGGCCAGTGCTTTGCTAGAATATGTTGGCTTTTAGGGGTTGTCCATAAAGTCTGTATTTTTAAATCCATACTCAGGGCAAATTTTTCTCTACCCACCCACCCCCACCCAATTCAGGCACAAAAAATATGATTTGGTAATAATTCCATATTATCTGAAATATGCCTGGAATCATATTTTTTTCACTTTGGATTTTGGCTCTACCCACCCACCCCCTTTCATCCTGAGTGGGGATTTAAAAAAATTAATAATATGGATTTTTACAGATGACCGCTTAGTAAACTTATATCACCCCTCAGTACCAGGGTTGTATTACCAGATCTGACAGCAAACGTTTGCTGAACCAAATTCATGTGAATGCAATGGCTGCTGAATTAGATAAAGTTCACATAAGACAATTTGCTTACATTGGTGAACTGATTATTGTGATCTTAATCTTGCACAAGGCACATTTAGACTGACCACCAGAGAAAAGCAGACAAACAAAACAGTCGAAACTCATAACAGCCTCACCATGCAGTTGACATCAAATTCGCCAAACATGAGAACAATGCCTGCACAGGAAAAGCACGTTTCTGTGAAGCCATCTCTTCTTGCTTTGCAAATACCTGGGATGTGCAGCAAATGGCTGCTTTTGATGTACTCTGAGTGGTGCCACTTGCTTCAGAGTCAAACCTCTCAATATACATCCTAAAACAGACAGGCTACAGGCTTGACCATGCTTCACCTCTGTAGATTCTCTCCCTTTTCTTCTATTGATAACACACTCAGTCTCCACAGATCGCTTCATTCACATGAACACACACCCTGTGCACATGCACAGGCACATACACACAAACAAGCAATTATATGTGTATTTCACAGAGTGGCACTACGCCATCCTTAGATATCAAACACGTTTCAAAGCACCATTACCTTTGTCTTGTTGCAGCTCAGTGAAATGCATTAATGTCAGCATTGGCGGAGCGTTCTCACCCTTGGACTGTTAAAGAGAGAAAGTCTACTTTAGGACACGAACAAGCTGTCCTTCAGAATACCACAAGAAAACCTTAATCCTAAGGAAAGCTTGCCTTGTAGCTGAGAAGAGATGTTAACTGGAACTGGTGGCTCATAAACTCGCAGTAGAAAAACTCATATCCATCTTGCCGTGGAAGAGGAAAAATGAACTGGTGGAAACAGAAATGAAACACCCAATAGTGTTGTAAAAATTCCATTAGTTCAAGTCACACAATACAGTGGAAAAAACAACACTATACAGTATTACAAAACATAACAATAAAAAGGAAGTGAAGAATGCCCTTACCCGTTGGCATCGCTGAGCACGGTCGTGAAGTTTTTGATAAACATCAGACTGTTTAAGTGTGAAGAAGAAAAGATCGAGGAAAGCAGTGAAGCACAATTTTACTGAAAACTTCTCTTGCAGACTACTCACTCATTACATATACATCTACATTCCTTCTTCCCGACTTTCTCTTTTACTGTATATGATTATTTCATCCTATTACTGTGGCATGTTGCCACCACTTACTAACTCCCCACCTGATAAGCTTAGGAAACAAAACTAGGGCCCACGCCAATACAACAAAAGAGATGTGACAATGCTACTTCTTCATTTCGTGCAGGGAAAGGGGTTGCAAATACAGCCAAGATCAGCTTGTTTGAAGGATTCTTTCTGAACTTCAAGAGTTACACAAGCACATATTGACACTTACTGGTATAACAGCATTGATGCCATCTTTTGTTCGATGATATTCTCTCCAGATCTGATAATAAAGAAGGGCATCTTGTCAGAAACTATACTTGAAACAGCACTGGTGGCTGTACTGGCATGGTATTACATCAACAGCCAATCAGAAAAGATCACTCTATTGCCAGTTACTCAGAGATGATGTCACAACATACCCACTTACCTCTTCAACTTCCTCGGCAGACTTGTCTTTGATCAAGTCTAAATGCATGATGGAGTCAAGGCGCTATACCCAACAACACACAGCACATAACAAACATCATGAGCAGGCTATTCAAAGACAAATATACAATGTCCATGACCAGAACACTATCTATGATCACCGCACGCACATTTTGCAGCAGTCAGCACAACAGGAGCATCAAGCCTAAGAGCACCATTCCACAACAGAGAACAAAGCCATGAACACACATGACCCAAGTTCTGTGTTGGAGTCAACTTCAGTACCAAATGAAAACCATTCAAGTACAAATGTAGTAAAAAGCCTGAGAGTAAAGAACAGAAACTTAGCTCAGCATGCACAGAACCTACTGAAAAAGTCGAAGAGAATATGAGGACAATAGGCACATGATCTTCAACGATGGGTTGTGACAGTCAATGCATTGAACCCACTACAATCTTCAGATTTTCACTGAAAATTTTCTCGTGTTCAGTCCTAAACCCTTACGAACAGCAGTAGCCACAGCTGACTATCTCACAGCACTTTCACTTAGTATTTATGAAGAACTAAAATAGGTAGGCTTCAAATAAGAGTGTTACCAACAAGAATGCAGCTTTGGACATGGTAACAAAAAGAACATCACTGGCCAGAATGCTTTGGAAATAAAAAAAAGCTACTTGACACATGGATGTGCTTTGGTACACCCCTATTATATATTATGAAAAGCATTCATGCTGAACTTTTAAGGGTAAGGCATTATGAAAAAGTATACAAAACTATGCCTCAAAATCAATGCGTTTAGGACAGTCTAGCCCTGGCCAATAACAGCAAAGTACAACCGTTTTCAGCTAAGTGAGCGTTGTGAAGCAATACTCTGCACATCATTTGCACTGCATGCTGTGTTTGACACAACAAGTGCACAAGACAATGATCTGCACCATTACCCTCACACCCAGGCCTAGTGAATGAGATGAAGCTCCTGATGATGACGATTGTTTAGGCTGTTCAGTGGCTTTCACTCCATGCATTGTCTGCGCCATGGATCCAAGTCTGACCTGCAAGTAGTCCAAAAACATACCCGGTCACATACAAGCAGACATCTGCACACAAAGGCATGACCATCCCTTCCTTTCCTTGCTTCTCAGAATCTCTTGACAAGGAGCAATGTGACATAATATCACCCTTTAGAACCCTTCCTATTCAGTACGGGTAGTGCAAAAGGTTGGCTTTGTAGTGTAATGAAATCCAAGGTTCATTTCAGTCATTCTTCTCTTATTTTGCACAAGGACAACACTGACTAAGTGGTGAACAGGTCATCCTGCCACAATCAGTCACAACTCTCCAACCATGCTGCCACTATTGTCGGTCCCAACTCTCTAACCATCCTGCCTCTATTGTTGGTCACAACTCTCCAACCATCCTGCCTCTATTGTTGGTCACAAGTCTCTGAACATATCCTCAGTTTGATTCTTTACTGCCAAAGCCAAAAATCCTTCTGATTACGCTAATTCTCATTACAGCCAGTGGGGTCGATCCATAGATTTTGAGGAGGACATCAGTGATGAGTTTTGATCTCTTCAAAATAACTGTTTACCCTAGCAATCACTGAACCACATCAGGCGGAGGCAGTTGGATGTTATGCATCAGACAACTTGACACTTCCCACGCCCTATTTCTCATAACATCTCCTCATTTTATGTCTTAAGTTAGCCCTTTTATTTCATTCTATGCTATATCTTAGTATCTACATGCACAAAGTAGTACTTCAGATTTTGAATTAAGCTTTTAAAGGATGATTATGCCACAAATGGGCTATTCATTTTGATTTATAGGTGAAAAAAAAAACTATTTTCAAATCAGATCTAAAAGATGACAATGCCAGAAGTTGAAAGTGTTGCATGGCTGTAGACTATAGCCTATAATAGGTATAGGAATGATATTTCATGGGGGTGGGGTGAAGAGGAATTGGGTCTGCTAACCTTCCCTGAAAAATTGTCCAATTTTAGATGGCCAAAATTTCAAAATTCGATTTTCTGAATATTTTTTTTAGCTAGGGAAGATATCAACTATACATGATGCACAGTCTGGGCAAAGGGCGTAGTCAGCACATCCATGGGTTAAACTCTGCAGCCATTCGTAAACATCTGATAAAGATCATTGATGTCTACATGTATACATAAAGTACAACAAAAGGAGCAGTTACAATAGAAGATGGAGAGCAACACCATCAATTTGCCTGCAAAACAATCACTGAGAATTCAAGCTACCAAAGAAATTGCATCCCCAATCATTAGATGAGATAAACACTGCAGCAACTGCATACAAATTTAAATTCTCTGTTCATTTCTTGTGTATGTACAACGAGAGCAAATGATGAAGTCACTCTTGTGTCATTAATGATCATGAAGTAGATATCTCTTTAATTGTCAGAGAGCAAAAAAGACTGTTGGGAAGTAACTTTTGTAACGGTCAACGTTAAATACAGCTGCAGGAGCTTATCTGCCTCTGACAGCAGATGCTTGCTGCCAGGGGTGTAATTCATCGTATCACAGACCGTTTGAACACTGGTTACCTTCCAAATATGCATGCCTTGTGATTTCCCAATGTGCTTTATGTCCGGTCTGGCACCATAGATATATGAACAGGATGGTTAACACCGACATCATGGGAGTATTTTGTGATCAAAATTTCTGGAATGCTTGCTCAAGGCTGACCATTTGCAGCAGAATGAATAACCTTTTGTCTCACATGCAGTCCTTATATCTGCTTGTTCAAAATGATCCCAAATTTCATCAGTAACAATATCCATGACTTCAAAGCACATTTCCTTTAGAGATGAGTACAGATGGCAAAAAGACTGCTCATTGAAGCAGCTTTGCAGCTTTCTTTGTTGAGGAAGAACTGGCTCATCAGTTAGATGCATTGACTTCCTGGTACCATCTTCATAGAAGATAGAATATTTAACATCTGTGTTGTTGATGCAGGTAGCTGCAAGTGTTGCCACTTCACCCCCCCCCCCTCACCCCCTGTGTTCTTGCCCTTAAGGTCTTGGACACTTGCTCTGTAGGACTGAAATCCACCTGTTATAATCTTAGGTCGAAAAATGTGGAAAACTGCTGCATTTGCTTGCTGTAGCCACCTGCTTTGGGGGCCTATTCCTCTCTCCCTGATGAATTTATCTCTTCCAGTGCACATTTTAGAGCAGTATGGCTGTTGAGCATGACAGCATTTTCCCAACTATCCATTGTACATCATGTTGAGCATAAAGACAGCCTGTGTCAGGACTCAGGAAACATTTGTGATTTCATGGTGTCACACAGGCTAGATCACTTTGGGGAAAACAATATCCATTTGATTAACTCCATAATGAGATCAAGTGTCTCACACAACAGAACACTTGCACCTGCATCTTGAATGCAAAGGTTCAAACAATGCACCAAACAGTAACCCCACTGTTGGTTCCTCAACCTTAAAACATGCAGCAACTCATCGCAAACGGCTTGATGTGTTAGCCACCCTATCATACAGTCATACACCTATTCTCTGCAATGGCTGAGAGGTACTGCGCAACAGGTCAGGACATCTCTTAGTGCACTAAACAATGTCACCACATCTGTCCTAGGCATATGACAGAGTAATAGGGTCTTCAAGTGTCGTACTGCTCACTGACCCATTGGATTGAGACACATATTTACTCAAAATGTGATACATCAGTAGCCTCATCTGCTATCACCGCAAAATGCAAACACACCTACAATCTTTATTTCCTGGAGAAGCTTCCTTAGGACATTCTCAGCCGTTAGTTTGATCTGGTCATACAGCACATCAATAGAGAGGTACTTTCATTCTCCGAGTCACACAGTCCTCTCCTCATCATCCTCACTGTGAAATTTCAACAACTGCCTCAACTTCCAATCACCTGCATCATGCCCTCTAACGGCAAGTCCTCACCTAGCAAGATATTTCACTACGGTAAAGGCAAGCTGTTTCCCGAGCACACATTGCCATAACAACTGCTGTTCCTTGCACTTGTCCTGTAGTATGGCACAAACATTTCAAGTGCTTGCACACTTCCTTTTTAACACCTGAAGAAACTTGGGCAAAATTGAAAATGCTAGAAATTGCGGGAGTTAAGGGGCAGAATTTCTGAACAATTTCAAAAAAAAATGCAACTTCCAAGCCAGCTAGAACAAGCCAGCATCCCAGCTGTATGCTTACATGTACCAGTACATGAGCAGTGTATTTTCTCTCGTATAAGCACAGCTCCAAAGCATCTATACTACAGGTGCATATATGGGGCTCATCAAAACAAATAGTAACACAGTCTCTGAGAAAGGCGCAGTGTACTTGTCCTGGAGATCAGCCGACCACTGTGCAACTCATCATGGTGCCCATCACGGTTATGACTTCACACATTATGATGCATGCACATTGCACATACAACTTCACACATTCTAGTGAATGCATTTCTTTGTGCGGCTTCACACATGCTGGATGCAAGCATTTTTTGGTAAATTCTAGATTTGTACATTCTGGTACATGTATAGTCTACTCTTCGGTTTGTGAGGTTGAGAAAATAAAAACCCCATTTTCCAATACTAACTCAGTCAGTAATATAAGCATGGGTATGAAGATGATCAAAACAATATAGGCCCTGGGCTTATGCTGTATTAGAAAAAATACTGTATGAGATATACATGTGATGTACAATACAGTACCTCCTTGAAGGTATGGCTGCAGTCTGCGCTGTGCAGCGTCAATTTGTCCCACGCACACATGCAGGCACACACACACACACACACACACACACACACACACACACACACACACACACACACACACACACACACGCACACGCACACGCACCCGCGCGAGAGGGAGGTTGCTAAGCCCTTTAATAACTTGATTTTTCTTCATACATCCCAAAGTATGCAAAGCACACATAAGGCAGTAAGGACAACGCAGCAACTTCAGTGGGCAGGCAACTTCCTACTCACATCAGATGTGTCACTATCCGATGTTTTTTGATCGTCCATTTTCTTGCGTCTCTGCGCCAAGGATGGTAATTCAACAGTCTCGCCTTTATCTTCCATTTCCCTGTTTACAGTAAATAAGGTGCAAAGACAATTTAAAAAAAACAAAAACAAAAAAACAACGCGACTATTTCCAACTCATCTTCATTTCTTACTTTAACTTTGCCCCAATAGAAGCCTTGTATTTCTCATAAAACGGATTCTTTTCTATAGCACTTTTTGCAGTTGTGGAGTCGCTCGCTTGCCGGCAAGTGAAGGAGCAAGCCTTGAGAGTCTGCCGAACATGAGCAGCATTTGCACTTCTAGTAAAAAGATGGCTTGCCATTGAGAACAAATTTCGGCGGCACAAAAACGATGACATCTGCTTTCAAAATTAAGAAAAGCCTATGCGCGCTTCACTACAGAATTCTAAATCATGAACAAAAAAATCCTGCTCAAAACACAACACACCCTTCCCTAGCCTAGGCCCTGTTCAGCCCTGCTTGATATAAGTAGACTGTTGTCGAAGCAGACTCAGCTAGTCGCAGCTCGATCGAGCTGGGGGTCGAATAGAATTTCGTGGCGCCATTTTTATCTTCATGACAACACAGGGTAACCATTAGAAACAATTTCGCGCCATTTTTTGATAATATTAATAATAATAATAATTATTATTATGCTCATCCTACCTAATTGTTCAAAAAAGGCTTTGCATTGCCTTATTTGCAGTTCTAGGATCACCAACTTGATCATGATCAAGATTGGACATAATTGACGACCAAGAGAAGTAGCGGCTGTATCTATGACTACCTTATCTAGGACTCCGTGGACGGACAAAGTAGACCACACCTACAAGTAGTCCGAATAACAAGATCAACCCTTTTATTTGGCAGAGGATAGGAAAGCTTATCATTCTGTTGTTAGTGAGGCATGGAGAAGCCTTCAAGTTCAACGACAAATTTATTTTAATAGTGATTGCCTGACGTCAGTTTACTCCCCCCAGTTAGATCACAAATCTTCAGCTGTGCTTGCAGTGGAGTTTTTAGTCGGTCGGGATTTTCGGTTTGTGCTGGTAGAGAAGGTGCACAGCATCACCACTTTCCCAACAATCCTTTCAAGAATTCACCAGTCCAATAATGTGGGTTCTTGAGCATTGCAAGCAAAGAGGTGAGTCTTGAGTGTGGAAGGTGTAATCTCGTCGTACTCTTTGATCTGGGTCCATCTTTGTAAACTCTCTTGTTTTGTGTTCCGTTCATGTGCTTTTGTTAAGAAGCTCTTCTTTATGGCTTTTTCTCTTACTCTCAGCTGTCCTTCTTTTCTATTTTCTTCTTTTTGTTTTTTCTTGACACCCAAAAGGTATCCTTCTACCCTTCTCTGTGACATTGAATGGTCTCTTGTCAATCTCTTTTTGATAACACTGCTGGCACATTCGCTCCCTTTTAGACAAGAAAATTATTAAAGGAACACAAGCCACCAAAATGTACAGTTCTTTTAGATACACTCCAAAATCTCTTATAAACGTTTAAAGACATTTGCTCAGTGCGACATAATCAAACATTCTTTTGAAAGAAACTCGTAGACGTTCAGTCTTATTGGAACATTAAGCTGAGTCTGCACATGTGTGAAGGGCAATTATGGTAAATGCACACTACCACCAAGGCATAAAGGCATAAACAGAAGAAAATCAGGTACAGAACAAGACGTGTGATTATGACCCAAGAGCAGGTATACACTAACAAAGGGACTCACAGATAGGCGGGTAAAACAGAGTACTCAGGAAGGGGCACGCTGTATTACAGCATGCATGTGAAACTCTTGCTGAGCAACTTTGTGTGTTCGCATCCACAATCATACACTCAAGGTAGTATCTGTTTGGGAAAGTACATTCTACCATACAGTTATCTGCATACCATATACCATTTATCTGTATACAATATACCATATAATTTGCAGTCTTCTGACATTGTTCTTCCAGCCGTTCGTTTTCAACTACTTCCTGAAAGGGAGTATACTGTTGGGCGAAAAGGTAAAGATTCTTTAAAATAGTTTTGAACACATACCTTCTAAAGTAATTCATCTAAATATTCAACTCTATACTATATACTATCATAGTACACTAGTACCCTGTGGGTGGCGCACTTCCGAATGACAGACGCCCATTTTCAATCCCTTCAATTCCTCCATAAGAAAGTATGGGAGTGAAACCTCTATATTACAGCTGTCTCAAAATTATGAGCGTGCCCAATGGCCATTTTGGACATCAAAATTACAGGCCAAAAGGCACAAAAATGCATTGATTACACCCAGAAAGCGGTGTTCAGTGCTGTTACATATCCCAATATGCTGAAACCGCAAGTAACTGAGTCTTTTAGTTTTCATCATGGCTATTAGCAGCCAAAGTACAAGATTGGAACTCGCTCTGGAAAAAAAGCCAGAGCTCATCAAAGAAACAGCTTCTAATGGATTAACTAAGTGGTAGACAGAAGTTCTGTTTGGTTTTTTTTTTTATAGAAAACCTGCTAGATTATGTACAAATGTACATGTACCAATAAAAGCTATAGAAAAGCAAGTTCTGGGAGTCGCATTGGTACATGTACTATACATATAAATGGTCAGTCTGTGCCACAGATGCGAGCTCATATGGGTGAAGCCTCTGAAATGCAGGCACTTCAGAATTATGGCCAGTTGGCTCTGGTCTCTTTGCTATTTGCAGAAGTATGCTGTGGGAAGGCTGGACTCCATTTCTGAATTCTAGTCAAAATTGTAAGATTTTGCCTTAACACCCCAAAATCTATCCCTGAGCTATGAAAGGGTTTCTGATAGCTATCTACTTTCATCAACATGATTCCCACAGATATGGCAGCCTGACATTCAATATTGGAATTCTCCTAAAATATCAGCAACATCAACAACCTTTCCCACAAATCAAGATAATTTCTTGGCTCAACTTTAACTTAATATCCAATAAAATCTTCTATGAGCCAGAAGACAAATTCTTCTGCGACGTATCGGATGCAACTGCAACTGTGGCAACCTTCACCAGGCAAATATTTGTCTGATGAAGGTTGCTGCTTGTGTATCACCATGGTAACCAAGCTATCAGAGTAAATGAAAAAGGAGCCATGCAGACATGCAAGGCACCAAAATAATAGTATATGTACAGAGAACTATGACAACAGCATAGGACAAACAAAGTAGGGTAGCTCATTCACTCTTGAGAGACAAAGCTAGCAGAGCCACTCTTGAGAGACACAGCTAGCAGAGATTGATGCTATGGCTTCACAATGCTGACTAGTTGTAAGTGTCGTTTGCACAAATTTTCTTGTATCTGTCAGCCTTTACACTGTGAAATCCATGTATCCCTCACAGAAGCACTTATTTACGTGCACACACACAAACAGAACGTTATTTATCAACAGGGAGGGGATGGAGAGAAAGAGTGAGGGAGGAATCCCTATGAAGAAGGATTTGCTGCTGTTTTTTTTCTCTTTTTGCATAGTAGCTGCTATTAATGGTAGGATGCATTGACAAGAAAACAGTTCCTGTACTGTATACACATGCAGGACTTGTTTCCTTTGGTGTAAACAGTCTTTGTCTCCAGTGCTTTTTACATCTCCCTAAATTTGTCTTGCTTTGATCAATTTGCAATCATACAGGATGTACAATTAATGTGGAAGGTGATGGCAGTATCAGTCGAAGTCATGCCATTCTATTAGTGTCTGCAGCCAAAGGTGAAAAGGTAATTGCTGCTGTTGCCTAGCAGCCACGGTTTTTCTAAGTGTTGGCTCTCTATTAAACTTGTGTGCACTGTACTAACACTGCTGAGCAGTGCACATTTTACACAGTATTAGGCAACACTCTGTGCAGATAGTGCTCACACAGACTTAACACTACAAATGGTAGTCACACAGACTTAACACTGCAGTGTGTAGATGATAGTTCACTAATTGAGCTTGCACTGACTTCTGCATTGGGCTCAAGTCAGAGCTTCTGTGTAGGAGATGTTCATGTGCCATTCAAACCGGCAAACTTTATAAACTTTTATATCAGACAAGTTTCTTGCATTGGTCATTTCTGCTTGACCTGTGTTACAGAAAGAACTCTTAAAACTGTGGCAACTTGTCTGTTTGTTGCATTCTCTTTTTCCATTGGGAGCTTAAAGACAACACCTCTTGTCTTTTGTTTTGCAGAAGACATTGCTCTGTTAATTTATGAGGCTTGTTTTCTTGTTTGCCAGGAGAGTGGTGTTGTTGTAACAGACAAATCCAAGTTTGGGACATTTGTCAACGAAAGAAAGCTGGAACCAGGCAAGCCATTTGAGCTAAAAGATGGCTGCATGCTACGTTTTGGTGTGCAGGCAAGCACATTTCAGTGAGTGAGTTTGCGTCATGTTCTTTTCAAGCATGTACATACCCTTGCCTGTTAGTACAAATTCTGGGAACTTGGGGAGTTAAAGTTATGCGATCTGCAGCAGGGCTAAAGAAGTGTGTTGATTATCTAGGAGAAAAGAAAGCTGTGTGAGGTGATGGAGAGCTGTGAGCTATACAACTGAAGGTTAGGATTTGGGAGATTGAAGTTGCTCAAAATTTTGTGAAGTGCTTTTTGAAAACCCGCAGGCTACACATTACTTCTGGTGTCCTCTACAATTGCATGATTGGTTTTGCATTTCCATACACATGGCTCTTCCTGTCCATTTTTTTTACTGTTTATGTAGTATCGAATCATGGAATCATTGCGTTTGTTTCTCAGGGTGAAAAATGAGCCATTTGTGGTCTGCTTCTCAACAATCAGCGGTGAAACAAAGAAAGAACTCATGGAAATTGTAAAAAAGCTAGGTATGCTTAACATCTGATCATCACTCCTCTTCTTCCCCTGTGTTCTATCTCATAGGCATCATCTATGTGTGTGTGTCTCTTTCCAATATTGCACAAGTGATATTGTGACAGAACCACTGACAACTAAAGGGAAGAATTTAGGTGTTCTTTACAACTGCCTCTCCTTTTCGTTTGCTTTTCTTCTCTTTCACTTTCTCTCCCTCTTTCTCCCTCTCTCTCCCTCTCCCCCTCTCTCTGTCTGTCTGTCTCTCTGTCTCTCTCTCTCTCTCTCTCTGTCTCTCTCTCTCTCTCTGTCTGTCTGTCTGTCTCTCTCTCTCATGTTGTTTCTTATAGTGGAACGTGTGTGTGTGTGTGTGTGTGTGTGTGTGTGTGTGTGTGTGTGTGCGTGTGCGCGTTATATATCTGTCGAAAACATAAGCCACGCACTGAGAGGAAGAGTTTGATTGTGTATCCTGTCGGGTGCAGACCTGGTCCCATAGCTCAGCGGTAGAGCAATCGCCCAGTAAGCAAAAGGTCCCGGGTTCGAATCCTGGTGGGTGCAGGATCAAATTTTTCCTCTCAAAACATCTTTTCAATATATTTTGCACTCACCCAGAGGGATTCTTCTGATTATATATATATAAATAGATAGATAGATAGATAGATTGTACTCAGATTTCAGTCAAGGCCCTCAAGCCAGTCATGTTCCTAATTCCAGTCACTGAGTCACAAAATCCCAGATAACAGTCATCTACCCGAAAATCAGTGATGTTCCCGATACAAGTCATGCAATTACAAAATCCCAGATACCATTCAGTCACACACTCAAAGAAGGAATTGCTTAACACAATACAAAATTACTGACACCAGTCTAACACAGTACTAAAGAGACGGAACTTAGTCACAAAACCCCAGATAACAGTAGGGTAAGGGTTAGGGTAGGGTTAGGTTAGGGTAAGGCAGCAGTATGGACTTCCTGGTCAAGGTGGCCTTCGGTATAGGTGCCTGGCATTGACAAGCTTGACACTTTACGTTCTGCTTGAAAAGGGCACAAACGTTCTCTCTCTCAAGCGGATAATAGCAGTTCCGCGATGTACCATAGCAGGTATCTGCACCTCAATGGTCCCTCTCATGTTCAGCCTGGAGCAGAGCAATGAGCTCTTCATGCTTCACACAATAACGGTGGGACTCATGAAGTTGTGTTGACTTGAAGAACAAGGCATTTTCTTCCAGGTCATAAAGGAAGCCCTTGCAAAATCTTTGGACTTGTGACTCCGTGACTGACAATCCAAGCTCACTGCAGACATAGGAGGCAATTTTCCTCTTGCCCCATTTCAGTTGTACCAGCAGGATGCCATGTTGTACTGGCAGGATGCCAAGTTACCATTACTTTTTTCTAAAGCCCCAAAGGGCAAAACGTTTTGTTGTCTCTTTTCTTCTTTTTCTATTCCTGGATAATAACAGTCTGTGTTCATACCGTCGTTATGATGCATGAATACACACACTGATACATGCATGACTGGTTTGAGCCTGCATATCAGATATGGATCACAGATCTTGATCTCGTGTGTCACGATGGCATGACCACGATTGGGGATTTTTTGACTGGATGACCGACTTTCGGAGGTGTGACCATTTTGAGGGACATGGCTGGTTTCAGAGTCTAACATATATATATATATATATATATATATATACTGGCATAGTTACCTGTGCTTTGCATAGATCATTGAATGTGCATCGTGCAGACTGAACTTTGGCAGGCCGATTTCAGGGTCAGGATGGCGCGATGGCACAATGGATAGCACGGGCGACTCCTGTTTGGCTACCCACTGACTGTATGACCGTATCGCGTACAGAGTGTACAGATTGGCAAGGAAAACAATTTTGCATGCAGCTGAAAACCCACACGGATAGTATTGCACAGC
>JAOWAW010158734.1:0-20449 GCA_028565695.1 Nicola tetela | reverse complement strand
CCTCTTCTTCTTTTTCTTCTTCTTCTTCTTCTTCTTCTTCTTCTTCTTCTTCTTCTTCTTCTTCTTCTTCTTTTTCTAGTTTTTTTTTGTTTATCAGCCTGCATGTTCTATTTTCCTTTGTCCCGTTTTTTTCCTTTTTCCTGCGCAGCCCAGAGTCGGCCCCAGCACTGAGTATCCGAGAAGACACCAAAAGGTGAAAGAAGCTCTCCACATTAGCATGAAGAGGCCACAAATAAATAAGGACAGAGGAATGGAGCTTAGTCCCACATGGATCGACATGATACAGGAAGCCATGGCAGCCAAACACAACGGACCCACCAGTAGAGGACGCGTAGATAGGTATAAACGTTGAGAGAAGCGCAGTGATGTACGCCTTGCTTTGCCTGATGAAGGTTGCAACGGTTGTAACCGAAACGTCGCAAGTGTCTGTTTCTTGTTTCTTGTTTAATGGCTTGTATAAAATGATTCTTATTTGGACAAGTATATGCCTAGCCTAGATATTGTATTATGAACATTGCCTTTACTTGGCCACAAATAAATGCTACCACCTTCTGTTATCTCCGTCAGTGTATAGGAAGTTCAGGATACAGAAACCACTCAGCATGGAAACTTGAACCCAATTGGGTTTCCCGGAAAATGATGCACGAATGTGCTGAGGAATCTCATTGTGTAAATTGGCTATGACAGAAGTTCTGTGTGTGCAAATACGATGATAAACTTCGTCATTCGCAAGTTGTGACACCCTCAACTTGGCAACAGCACCAATGGTATGTGCAATTTTTGATAAAGGGGTTACTTTAAACCGTTTGCTGCCGTGAGTAGCTTACACAAACTGCCACTTCATTTTCCCTTGGGCTAATTTTTTGTTTTGGTGCAGTTTGTTTATAACTTATTTCACAACGGTATCCTATACAAGTGACGCAAACGCATGGAACCCTCGCAGGCTCTTCCCACAGATATGCGTATTTGTAGAGTCTCAGACCAAGGAGAAATGTACCAGCATGGCCAGAGAAGCCCTTGCATGAAACTTTGCGAAGATCGAAGTTAGCTGTCGGGGAAGCTAGGTATGCTGCTTCTAAACACCAGCAACGTAGATTATTGAGTTAAGATGACACGAACCTGAGAAGATGGAAAGAAAGTCGACTAAGGTCGCAAAGAGTTATTTAGCTGTTTGTAGAGGTTTGGGAAAGAAAACAGAAAAATCATCATATACATGTAGAGGTACAAAGCTGAGGTTAAAGCTGCAGCTGTTTCAACGAGTGTCCTTACATGGCTATGTAGGGAGCCTGCCAGCACGCACATGCACACATTTGGAGCAGTCTCGACTCGCAACAGCTCGGGTGTAGGAGCTTTTAGAGCCATATACACGTTGCTAACAGGCTGCTTTACCTCTTCGCTCATTAGAGGCTTTATAGTGTCCATTTCTCCATGTTCTCCGATGTTCATAGCCAGTGGGTCTCGCGTTACACGTGTGACTCTGCAGATCTGCGAACAAATGTGTCACACGCCCAGTCTGGTCGCCTTTCTTCGCATGTGCTTACTGGAATGGGACAAAGCTGGTCAGGTTTCCTAAAGATTGGCAGGCGTTCTAGGGCTCCGAGCTACGGCGTAGATACTGCAGTTTTTAGTTTGACTTACCTTTGTTCGAGCCAGCGGGTTACAACCCTTCTTGACCAGCGTTAGAAAAATCTCAGCGTACTTGTCCTTGTCAATCCAAGTGCACCCTCTCTGACCATCAGCTGCTTCATGAAGAGGTGTTCCACCATTCTGGAGCACAAAACAGGCAGACACGAATCCGATGGGAAGATGATATAGGAGAACTATGTTTGGAATATTTATAGAGAAATATAATAATCGAATTTAACACCAGAGCTAATGAATAGGTGGGCCGCACGCCGTCTTAGCTCAGAATTATTTCTCAAGTAAAGCAAATACTGCTATTCTAGGAGATTTCGGCAGCATTGTATTTTCGGCTGCTTTCTGCACCAGCAGCATACAACGAAGTTAAAGTTACTCAAAACCCATGTGTGTTTATGTTTATTATTCTGTACTGAATTTGTGCGAAAAGTTACTGCTGCCCAAATCAGTGGGGACCATCTACCGTCGAAATTTTTCCATGCCGAAATCTTCTATAATTGCAGTACCTCCAGCCATATTTATCTGTTATTTTTATTAAAACCTTGATTCCCATAGGGACATTTAATAAGTAGAACAGTGTGCTGGCTCACTAGGAGGCATGGTTTAATTTAGTATCAAATTTGGTACCGATCAGCCATGGTCAGTTGTCTATCAGACACTGCAGGTTTGATCTATTTTTGCTTGGGATATATCAAAGCGTTTTCAATGAAGTTCCCTACTCATCATTATTCTGTTCTGAATAATTTGTCACCTAGCTATCTTTGGGGAAACTGTTAGTTAATTTTGCATGTAGTCAATTGTTGCTGTGGCAACTTACAGCATAATCAGGCACACGTCCATCAGAGCTTAGGCTAGAAACGCAAGTTAACTCATTTTCTCACAATTCACGTGACGGCACTCATACACACAGCCTATATTCTCATAGGTTGTGATTTGCCAATCACAACCTCTTGCCCAAGTACATTCGGCTAGCCACAGCTCCGTACCCTCGCACTTCGCGGTTCTGACAAGGTTGCAAGAAATACCCTCGGTACTCGACGCACCCGACATTCGACAGTCGGCTGCATCACTACCGATTTCCCAGTCATGACCTCGGTCTCGGCCATGAATCTATACTTCTACCAGGCAGTCAGGACCTCAAAGGTGGCTTTCGCACAGCACACATATCACTAACTTATCATTTCTTCACCAACAAGTAGCACAAAGAAGTTATCAGTTCTTTACCCACAAGTAGCACGACAGTGTACAAGATCTCTACAGGTGCATAGATCAAGTTGTTGTGTTGATGGTCTGTAATAGCCATAGACAGCAGTGAGTTTAGCTTCTCTGTGGGTTCACAGCGAGATAGGAAGAACCCTATGGATGGCTATCGGGTAAGGCAGCACACAAACTTGCAATGAGTCCACTCCAACAATTACCGTTCATTAGAGGTGGCTCGGCTGGTGTGCTGCTTGTCAGTAACTCAGATATGATTGCAACACATTATCTAATGGGAGGGTCTATACTGGAACTACATGGACCACCCATTTCCGCTAACCTGACCGCAAAAGGATTTCTTTAAATCTTCTACATATGAGATGTTCAACATTAGCGGCAGAACTGACTTTCCATGAACAACGAAAGTTTTCTACTGCGCATAGATTTAGTGTCTTGTTGAAAATCTAGTACTTGTCATCCATCAAAGTGTTAGACTATCTCAGTACCAAGCTGAAAAATTACGTTTATCTCATATAGGCGCAGCCTTAGCGAGCCTCAGCATAGGTTATTTGTAGGTTGGCAATCCGAACGTAACTATTTCTATAAACATTTGCAGATTTGCAGAAAGGGTAGAATTCGCCAGCCTGGTAGGGCAGAATATCATTTGACCTTGGTCTATTTAGGCTGAATTACAGATGGTGCATCAATGTAGTTTTCGTATAACTTTCAGTAAATTCCCGGTGTGGCCTACAATTTACTGTAGCCACACAGTGTCTCGTGACACAGGTCTATAAGGAGGTGCAACCTAACTAGCTCAAGTATGCCCATCCTAGCGAGAAGTGCAGAGATGCATAGGGAGAGAGGGATCGTGTGTGAGTTATGTACAAGGAAGCACTCCTTCCCTGTATAAATTCAACTATTACGTTCAGAAGCAACTTTTACAATGTAGATTAACGGAACCTAGACCCACAGTTACATTTCTTCAGAATGGTTAGAGAATACTTCGGGGCTCATTATCTCAGTCGTGCGCTAAAACTGAAAGTGCTCAATGGCAGAATAAATCAGAACAATTATCCCCTGAAGTAGCAAACAAAAAAAGGTAAACAAAACGGAGCTAAGACCCCAAAAAGTCTGACTTCTCCAGAATGGCCAGAGGCTTTTGTCTAAGTTATGCGCCAGAACGAAAAATCCCCAAACACTGAGTGTTTCAGCCGCAAAGTAGTGCACTTTCGGTTTACAGGTTTCTGGAACGCTAGATAGATTTTGAGAACAGCTGTACATGTAGGAAATAAGTCGGTGATGTTGGCATCCTTTCCTCTCCATGACAACTATAGAAAACAGCCAACGTGCAACCTTAGCCCTAGATAGACCACACGGTGTCATTTGACACCCGGGGGATGAGAATCAGTGGAGTACAGCAATTTCCAGGATTTTGAAAAATCCTCAATTTACTTTTCCTAAATCATTTTGCTGTTTTGTGTGATAGAAAGCTTTCTATTCTCTAATGAACAGTTTTGCTGTGGTGAAGGAGTATACCTAGAACGACCGCACGGTGTCAGTTGACACCCATATTGCACCACTATTGCAGTCAGCTGCATTGGCAACAATTCTGGGCAGGATGGATCCACTTAGCCGGAAGTAATCCTGTTTGACAACTGCCCGGGCTGGAGTTCAGAGGATGGAGTTGACAGGATTGACCAGTTGTGTCGTCCGTACATGACTAAACCAGGCTGCCGCAGATTGCCGTTTCAAGTTTTCTGCAACATGCCAGATGTCTTCTGGATGACATGAGAAAAGGCGATGTTCCTTCTAACTCTTATTGATGCTCTTGTTGGGGCCCACCAGGTATCCAAAGTTCTGCCCCCTGTTGCCCAGTCTAACGAACCAGTCAGCTCAAGCAAGCGTGTCAAGTGCCGCAGGTGTAAGGACAACCTTACTGGGAAGCACTATCAGAAGTGTAAATTGCCAGTATGCGCTAAATACACAAAGCCCGCTAACATCTACAGCTCCTGCTAGCTCTGGACTATACCACTGACTCTGTTCACTTATTTCATATTTCGTTTGCAATTCATGATAGGCCTAATGTGGTGCCCATGACAACTTCTGAAGTAGTCATATACAGTAATCGTTACTAGTCAACCTTTATTTCACGGTGTCTCTGAATGATCAACAAGGCATTTAAGGTGCCATTGCAATGTGCAGATTCCAAATACATCTTTCTTTATGTGCCATTCACCTGTTTTAACGCCTGGTGTGAAATGATACGGCCCTGTCGTTTTAGGTGGTTGGAAATGATGGTCTTTCTAGGGTTAATTGCCTATCTCGCTGTGTGTCTTAGTTAGACAACCACACTAACTAGCAATTGAAACACTTGGAATGTGTATATATAGTGTACATCCAATGGAGCAAAAGAAGGAAGGATCCGGACTCCTAACAGAGTAAAAACTACCGAAAATCCTGGAGTCAGCATGTGATGGTTGACATAGAAACCAGTGTGCTATATGTTGGAGCCAAAATAGACATGAATTCACATTTGGCCACACGTATGAGACCGGGGCTGTATTATAGATTTAGCAAGGCAAAACTGTCCGCCATTTTAATGTATGTGCGGACAGCGCTTGGGCATTCACTTACTGTTGGACACTATCCACTTGCGTGTCTTTAGCTTTTCACATTATTATTTACTTGGCTCTCTACTCTGAAAAAGAACCATAATGAATGGCTATGTTCGAAAAGCGAAGTCTTCTTCAAAGTTGAAGTTTCTATTCCAGACATAAAGATGCTATGCATACATCAAATGCGGTCAAGCATCCGCTGAGCAATAGATACCCCAGCATGGTGCGCCAAGGAAGGCCTGGGGCGTCAGGCAAGGGTAGAAATGTACTAAAGAACCGAGGCCTGTAATGTAATTATACTTCTGTAGTGTCCTCTTGGAGACTCGTCTTACGTTTCACACAGAACACCCGAAAAAGTAAATGTCGGCTGCCGCAGTGGTCATGCAATAGGTCGTGAGCCACATAATTATCGTCAGTTATTAGCTGGAAGTCGGTCATGGTGTATGAATTTCGTAGGAGCGCGGCTGGGGTGTCACTGGTACAGATGTTTTCTGCAAAGATATTTCATTCTCCTCTCTGTTTGTCGTTTCGTTATGCATTTAAATGTGATAGAGTATGAGGAATCATTCCGTCAGTACAGCGGGTTAGAAACGTGTAGCTATAATAGCGGTTGCTATTCTACGTATCCATTCCTGTGATTATCCTGGTGCGTAATATTGGAGGTTTCTACCTGCAAATATAACTGGCTGTCTAGGATATACAGTGTACGTATCTCTGAACATACTAATTTACATATGACGGCGTGGTCAACATTTAAATACAAGGCACCTAGCCGTACAATTGACAGACAATGTACAGACATCCTCCGGAGGAAATCTACAGCCACTGTGTTGACAACTTCGTGTGGCGACGCCTGAGCAAGTGGTATCCACGTTATGAAGAGGAATTCCAGTCCATCACACAAAGCGATGGAATCTTCATCGGCTTGTTCATGACACCCACACTCTGCATGGTCGGTCTGCGCTAATTTCCCTCAACCCACCTCAACGTCCAATTTGTGACTGGCACTTTGCAAATGACTAGAACTTACAAACCTTTATTGCACCTTGGACAACTTTATCTTTAAATTTCTCAATCGCACAAAACAGTGGCGCAAGTTCAGTTTGCCGGTAACAGCACAGGAATCTGTGGCAGCACCTCAGTCTTCAGCCTTTGCGCAGCCTAGCTAGCTAACTCGACCGGCTGATCTGTTGTCCCTATGCTAGGGAGAATAGACTGTGATTCCAACTCACTGACATTTCCTGCTCGTGATAATGTTGATCACGCTGAGCGTGAGCATGCTGGAATTATGTATATCGCTTTGCCTGTCGGACATTCTAGATCACAGAACGCTGAAATCGCATGCAAACGTAGCTGCTGGGACTTCTGCTAAGTGGTGAGACCGGTTAGTCTGCAGGCCATGTTCACAAAGATCCGATCGAATGCAGAAGACTTCTAGCTGACGCTGAGAACTTGTGCGCAGGCCAGGTGGATTTGTCATCCAGCACATAACTGGAGGAAGTAATTCCAGGGGTGTCCATGTGTGTGAACCGTTCCACAGAACAAAGCGGACGGCTCCAGTTAGAGTAAACGCCTGCAGCTCCGCCGCTGTTACTAGGGCAATACAGACTTGTGATCCTTTTTCCACTATTCTGTACCTTTGGCCAGCAGCTTTTTAAAGTCGAACGCCGATGCATATCGAGAAAATCTCACTCGTTGTAGTTTCAAAATTAGTCCGTGCCATACATTGTGCTTTTCCGCTCCTACTCCTTTTCAGTCTGCGACAATACTTGCAACATTTGAAGGGTTACCTATAAAGTTTGGAAATGAGGATTGATACCATTGTAAAGAGATAAGGACAGAAATTAGAGGAGTCAATAGTACATTAAATGTAGCTCAAGCGACTCTCTTCCACGGCCAACGCATTAAATGATCATGAGCTATCGACGAATCAATGGCAGGAAACCAGTGAACCGCGCAAGCATAGCAGCGAACAGCGCAGCGCAGCAAAGCAAAGCCTTGCACGGATCCTCGTATTTATGTAGAGCACGGCAGTTCCTTCTGGTCGCTCGCGAGGGCTCCAGACTCCTGTGAACAATTGTAACTGCAGGCACTCCCGCACGAGGGCTAGAGAACACGACACGAGAGAGAACGAATGTTCAATTTCCTGCCCACGTCGGTCGAATTTGCTCGTGATGGCGAAATTTCGACATTAGTAGCAGACCAAGATTCGATGCAGCAGCTGGATAATGTATCCTAACTTGGAGAGTTGGTTTCTCGAATCCTCCACCAAAGACACCGCTCGCACAGATGTCCAGATGGGCCTCACTAACGGTAAAAGCGCTCTGCCGAGTTATTGCCTCGTTAGACAAAGGAAGAAGGCGGATTTTTATAGTACTTTCTAGAATGATAATTCTAGCCTCAGATGGGATTGACTTTTCAGCTGACTCCTCGTAATTTGTAGTGCTTTGTCTCTCTCATTCTTCAGCCGTATTCCTATCCAGAGTTTCACTTTCCAATGATTCTACCTTCCCTGAGGACATTAGGAAACTTTCATCACGCAAACAATCAGACTAATGAGGCTGATTGACCACTGAGAAAATTTTCGTCGCCATAGACTTTGGTCTAGGCAATGGGCTGTACCTTTACAGACTAAGGAATGGTGACTCCACAGCATCATTTCTGCATTTCGCAAAGTCGTAATAGTGTGCACGCCTGTTGGCCGAATATGATTTCTCGCATTTCACCTGACCATCGCCATACATTTAGATGCTGCAAGCGTGGGCTGGAAATTTGAATACAGTATGGGACTGCCTGGAGCGGGAAATTTGAAACCCTTTACATTCCGCCTAAAAGCGGGTAAATTGAAACCCGTTACATCCTGTGATAGCAGCGCTAAGTAACGTGCACCTGCACATGTTTAATTCTTAATGTCTGGTGTTGGGTTGAACTTTCACACTTTGCCCTCTCATATTTTAGCTTAAAAGACCTGGTCAGTAGTAAAGAAGACGGTTCTGGAGCCAGTACTCGAGTGTCAAGTAATGACATAACATGGCGCAGAGAACAGGCGACTCTGTGCCGAGTGGTGTAACCACTCGAAGTCGCCCTCGACAGACGTGAAGCTTCCTCCAAATGAAACTGCCGCGGACCATTCGTCATTGATAGCTAACATGTGGGACATGCTTCGTCAACAACACGAAACGCTTCAGTCATTCATGGAGTTCGCTATGCAACAGACATCTGCGCCTTTTTGTAACCGCATACCGCAGCAGGGGTCTACGAAAAGGTCCAGAAAGATGGACACTCCGTTGCTCGAAGCGCCGGTAAACCTCACCCTCGCAACGTTTGCCGATTGGAAAAACCGGTATGACTGTGCCTCTATCACGTGTTTGGAAGAAGAAGCCCCTGAGGTTGTCACGCGGCAATGTGTCCTACGCTCAGCGCTCTCCCCAGAGTGGACTGTCCTATGGGAAACCGGACGTCTTGGAATCTCCGAATCTGACGACGTCGACGCTATTATCCGCAAGCTCGAAGCTTTCATGCGAAGTCGTCGCAATCCTCTTTTTGACCGCAGAGATTCACGCGTGTAATCAGCTCGAGCACGAGGATAACGACCAGTGCATGGCTACTTTGGTCCGAATTGACGACCATTGTGTGTATGACGACAAAGACTTTTCCTGCCCCTCGTGTGGCAATTCATATGATCTTGGGCGCTTGTATAGAGAAACCAAATTACCTGACCGTACCGTCTGTGGTCTGTAGAACAGCGAAATCCAACGCTCTGTGCTGAAAGAGCCTTTTCACGACCTGACGTTATAGAAAGTCTTGCGGATCTGCAAAGCAGAAGAATCATCGCTTACTACGCGGTCGGAGCTATCAAACGAAAGTCAACAGCTAGCAGCGGCTCACAAGTCAACTTACAAGTCCCTTCGGAAGGAGTCAAAGACACGTTCGGCATCGTCGTCTGATTGCGTGTTTTGCGGCAAAGGGCAACACCCCCGCTCGGAATGCAAGGCACAAGGAAAGAGCTGCCACAATTGTGGGAAGAAGGGTCACTTCGCGTCTGTCTGTCGCCAGCGGCTGGAGACTCGTTGTATTGACAACACACCTGACGGAGTAGTGGGACAGTTACTCATTGGAAATACCGGCCGGGTAAGTGCACAGTTGATTGACATTGGCGTCACACCAGACGATCGTATGTTGTGCACGGTCATTAGGTGACTGCCGGACAGCGGAGCCAATGTCGACGCGATAACTGTGTCCACGCTTGACCGCATAGACCCATGTCTTAGATATAACCTTGCGACAGATTTCAAGAATGTGCGAGCAGCAAACGGCGGAGATTTAGGCCCATTGGGAACTTTCCGTGCAAGCCTCCGTCTGAACGGCAGGCTATGCATGTCGACATTGCACGTGTACATAAAGCTGAGCGTTCCTTTACTCAGCCGACAAACCTGTATAAAACTAGGTCTCCTGGAAGAGTACTGGCCACAATCGCGACTCCGGGAACTTTAACTTCAGCAACCCTCCCAGACCAGTTCACAGATCCAAATCCAGTGGAAAAGTCATGTTTCTCAGAACACGCAGGATTTGAAAGATTCTTTGATTAAGGAGTGGCCCACCGTTTTCCAAGACGAGCCTCTCAAGCCAATGAATGGTCCGCCAATGCGTATATTACTGAAAGAAAATGCAGTTCCCACCAAATGCCTCAAGGCCAAGGTGATACCATTTCATTGGCGGGAGCCTGTTCAGCGTCAGCTGGAAGCGATGGAACAAAAGGGAGTTGTCGAAAAAGTGCCCCTGGGTGAACCTTATGATTGGTGTCATCCTATGGTAGTGGTGCCAAGAAAAGATTCGACTGAGCCACGAATTACAGTTGATCTGACGTCATTGAACAAATACGTTAAGCGACCAGCGTATACAACGCGGTCACCTGCGGATGCTGTCAGATCCATTCCCCCCGGGATGCATTTCTCTACCACTTTAGACTCTCGCCATGGGTATTGGCAAGTTCCTTTAGACCAACGAAGCTCAGCTTTGACAACATTTCTCACGCCATGAGGACCATATCGTTTTAAAAGGAATGTTATGAGCCTGATATCGGCTGGAAACGAGCATAACGGCCGTGGTGACGAGGCCCTTGCTGGTGTCAAATACCTAGTAAAAGTGGTTGAAGATGTACTGCTATACGACTCCGACTTTGAGACACACGTAACAAGGGTGCGCACTGTGCTACAACGATGTGCGGAACGTGGTATCACTATCAATCCTCGTAAATTTATCTTTGCCCAGTCAAGCGTAACCTACTGCGGATACAAAGTGTCAGAGCAGGGCTACACAGTTGATGAACACCTTGTTTCAGCCCTTAAGAATTTCCCGCTTCCCGCGGGCCGAACTGACGTCAGATGTTTCTATGGCCTTGTACAACAGTTTGAGTCCTTCTCACCTCACCTCATAGATCTCATGGCACCCATCCGCTCTCTTCTCTCACCACATGTGGAGTTTGTATGGGCGGTACCACAACAGGAAACGTTTGTCAGGTTAATTGCACAGCTTAGCAGCCCTCGTATCCTCATCAGTTTTGATCCTAACGGTCAATTACGCCTTGAAACAGATGCCGCTCAATCGCGTGGCCTGGGAATAGCACTCTGGCAGCAACAGGCCGACGGCAATTGGCGTCTCCTTCAGTGTGGGTCAAGGCGCATCTCGGACACAGAGTCACGCTATTCGGCTACCGAGATTGAGCTGCTAGCGGTAGTATGGGCTGTGCGCAAGGCTAGCACTTTCCTCTCAGGCACATCATTTGAGCTGATCGTTGATCACCAGCCGTTAATCTCAATTATTAATTCCAAAACATTGGATGAATTGTCTTCTCCATGCGTTGTTCAGCTTAAAGAGAAATTGCCTGCATTTCGTTTACAAGCAGTATGGAGACCTGGCATGGAACACAAAGTCGCAGATTGTCTATCACGGAACCCTGTTGAGAATCCGTCCACTGAGGATGAAACAGGAGAGGAAGAGCTCACTGATTACTTGAAATTGTTACAGCTTGTAGCCAGAGCCGACGAAGAAACTGCAGAGAATGTAATTAAAGATGAGCTGATAACTTGCCTCAAGACGGTTGCACTGAGTGACTTAACATGTGGACAACTGCGAGATATGATCAAGGAAGGATTTCCAACACGCTGTAATCAACTGCCAAGATGTTTACAGCCTTACTGGGGTGTTAAGAGCGATCTTTCCGCGGATGATGATATTGTTCTTTGTGGTCCCTGATTGGTGATCCCTATGAGTTTGTGAAGGGAAGTGACAGAGGCTCTCCATGCATCCCATCATGGCCAGGACCGAACGCTTTGACGGGCACGTCAAGTAGTGTATTGGCCCAATATGACCAATGACCTTCAAAATGTTGTGCGGCAGTGTTCAAAATGTGCTGAGCGACTACAATCCCATGCAAATCAACCAATGATGCCAGATGTGCGCCCATCTCGTCCATTTGAGAGTGTTGCAGTGGACTTGTTCAGTCTTAATGGAGTCACCTTTCTTCTGCTAGTTGACCCATACTCTGGTTGGCCTATAGTGGGTCATTGCAGTCCTAGTGTCAGATCAGCATATGTGATACGCGTTCTGAAGGATTGGATGACTGACTAAGGCATCCCGGTGAAGTTGACATTGAACGGAGGTCCCCAATTTGCCTCACAAGAATTTGCACAATTTTGTAAAGAGTGGGGTATAAGCACGTGATGAGCAGCCCTCACCGCCACCAAGCAAATGGTGTCGCAGAAGCTGCTGTTAAGTCAATCAAGAGCCTGATAGCAAAGTCAACTCGCAAGGGAAACTTGGACTCAGATGGATTCAGGGAGGCAGTCATGGAGTTTCGCAACACTCCTGGCAGCTGTGGTCTAAGTCCTGCACAAATCGTCTTTGGCCGTCCCATGCGTTCAAGAGTAGTAACTCACCATAGTGCTTTTCGCAGAGACCTGAGAGATGAAATGCGGGAGATGGATGAAAGAGCAGCAGACATGACAGCAAAGGCAAAAGAGCAATACAACTTGCACACTCGGGTACTTCCTAACATTTCATGTGGCGCAATTGTTCAACTTCAACACCCATGAACAAAACTCTGGAGCACAATTGGAGAAGTCTTTGAGCACTAGAATGATGGAAGGAGTCTTCTAGTCAAAACAGAGTCTGGCCGCGTATACTGGAGGAACCAACGTTTTATTCGATTATTCTACCCAAAGACTGTTTAGTAGTTTAGAATGGTTTAGCATAAATCGTCATAGAGCTATATTTTCTTATTGTTAGTCTGTTAGTCTGTCACAGACTCAAAGGAGGGGGGAGATGTGATAGCAGCGCAAAGTAACGGGCACCTGCACATGTTTAATTCTTAATGTCTGGTGTTGGGTTGAACTTTCACACTTTGCACTCACATTTTAGCTTAAAAGACCTGGTCAGTAGTAAAGAAGACGGTTCTGGAGCCAGCACTCGAGTATCAAGTAATGACATAACACATCCCAAATTTTTTTACAAGTGACCAGATGAAACAGCGCACAGCAGGGCTTCTGGACGCTCCCTCAACATTAGGGCAATTTGCGTCACGGCGTCGGCCAACGCTAATGACGACAGTGCCTTCATCCAGGTCGTCTGTGCCTGAGTGCTACGAAGACAAAGCATTACAGCAGTTGGACAACTACATAGAAACGGCTACTCAGCTAGAGCTAGCCGCACAGGAGATGACGCCTTCTTAGTCTCAGCACGACGAAGTTGCCTTCTTCGTCTCTCTACATTTTCCAATACTGCTCAAGTCAATGTTGACCCTTCTTTCAAGTGTCCAATAAGGCATTTGCTGACTTGGACAGGAATGAGATCATTGCTCCAAGTGAGAAGGAAATGGGAAGGTGTAAGAATCTCCTTAATGTCCTCATCAACATAAACCAGCTGGCGAGAATTTGCGATGGCCTCAACTTCAGTGAGGAAAGTTTGTAGCTCATTAAATGTTAGATGACTTCGCCCCAAACATGTTCGGAGTGCCCTCTTTACAACTCCTACTAGGTGCTCCTAGAGCCCACCCATCCATAGGGAAAGCTCAACAATAAAAGATCAATCAATAGCGTTGGTTGTGGCGTAAATAATGACCTCTTTGGACGTGTAATCTCTTCCCAAGCCAAGTCCATAGTAGATTTTGCCAGCTTCAACTGTGGGCCATTGTCTGTGACAACCCTCACAGGCGTGCCACGTCTGGCAAAACGTTAAAAGAAACTTGGCGGACGTCATATCCGCTACAACCTCTAGATGAACAGCTCATATCACCATACAGATGAAGAGACAAACCCCTGACTTCTTCCGATTATAGCCATCCTTCAGAAACACTGGGCTGAAGTAATCAATGCCAACATGGGCAAAGGGTCTTAAGGCTGATAGTCTGGTAGTGGGCAGTGGTGCCATAGCAGACATGGCATATGGTCCACCATCATGCCTGGTCAACCTTTTAAGAACGGCTCATCCCCTTGGTATCCAGTAGTGATACCTGACACAAGACAGAGTGTGTGATACTCCCAAATGCATGACCTTGTGATGACAGTTGATCACAATCAGACGTGTCAGTGGATGCTTTCTTGGCAACAGGATCAGAAACTTTGCATCATGGCATAACATCTTGGCATTCTGGAGTCGTTCCTTGCATCGAATAAGGCCATCCTCTGCAATTTGACGATCCAGCTGCCTCACAAGTGTGTGGGGTTTCTTGGCAATCAGGGCCCGTTTGACATTGGCATAGCACAAATCTTGCACATGTGCAACCCACATGGACACTGCTTGCAATAGTTCTGCAAGCCGTAATGGTCCACTATTTGTTTTGTTTCGTCGCTGTCTTGAAATGAACCGAAGACACCGTGCTGAAATTCGTAATAGGAAAACAAGTGATAAAAACCTCTCAATCTCAATGCCAAATGGAGGACTGCTTGGCAGGCTGCAAGCTGAAAGGCATTGTGCTTCCGAACAGGCTTCTAGTGTGTGAGGCTGTGCCATGTGGTTCTCATCATAGCCTGAAGGGTTGACTTCTGAAAGATCCTTCCTGTCCACAGCAGGAGAAAATCTTGGAAATGGAGCTGAGGCATTCAAAAACGTAGGCCCATGCCACCACAACTGTGAATCTCGAAGGGCCATTGCGCGAACACCACGGGACGGAAAGTCGGCAGGGTTGTTATGTGAGCACACATGACGATACTCAACATTCGGAACAGATATAATAATCCTTACCTGGTTCTTGAAAAAGGGTGGAAGTGTCTTCTCTGATGCCAGCCAATAGAGAATAGAAGTGGAGTCAGTTCCAGAGGCTCGTCTCTACAAAGCCAATGGGAATTTCTCGACGAAGGAACCAAATGACCTGCGCACCAAGTGTGGCGGCCATGAGCTCAAGACGAGAAATTGACATTGAAGAAACAGGAGCGGTACGAGACTTGCTGAAGATAATGTGAGCAGACAGCTCACTTATAGCCAGCTTGCGTAGGTAGCCAACAATAAAGTATGCGATTTCTGATGCATCACAGAAGACGTGTACTTCACAGGGGCAACCATCGTGAGGAGAAACTCCGATGAACCTTGGGTAGGAAGTAATGCTTGCTGCATCTAGGTCTGCAGCAACTTGCTTCCAGCGAGATACGATGGCATCAGGGAGAAATTCATCCCAATCGATATGAAGTCTCCAAATGTCTTGCGTTAACATCTTGGCAGGCACAACAATTAACTGGTGACTGTAATTCAATCGAATAAATACTGCGAAATGACTTGCAAGATCTGGCCCTTAGTCTGAGCAATAAAGCTTGAAGCATCAGTGGAAGAGCACTGCAGAGTGTCATTGACAGTGTTCCACACAAGACCTAGGCATTTCTGGTAGGTAGAAGTGGCCTTGTCAGACTCTGGCAGCTGCTTTTGGAGGGCTGAAGAATTGGAACTCCATGCACGCAAATTCATAGAAGCGGAGGCAAACATTTGCTTGACAAAGTGGTAATAGGACAATGCATCACTAACCGAGTCCTTGCCCGTAATGACGTCAACATATGCGCTCTGCAGAACCTGTCTCGCTTCCTCAGAGTCGTGCTGCATCAAATGGTGCTCAATGGTTGCAGCCAAAAGAAATGGGCTGGACATCACACCGAACGGAACTCGACATAAGCGATACACTAGAAGATTCCCTTTTGTGACCGGTTGAGAGATGTCGCGCAGCCACAGGAAGCAACTGACATCGCAATTGAACACATTTAGACTGATTTGCAGAAATGCCTTTTCAATATCGCTACAGACAGCAACAGGAAACAAACGAAATCGAAGTAAAATTCCACACAAGTGTGGTAGGAGAGAAGGGCTGGGGAACAAACAATCATTCAGGCTCTTTGAAGACCTTGATGCCTTTGCTGATGCATCGTAGACAATCCTAACCTTGGTGGTCTGGTTAGTTGGCTTCAGAACACAATGGTGTGGCAAATAGTGCCTTGGAGCAGACTCAGGGGTATCCACTGCTGAACTACTGACAGGTTCGAGGATGCAAAGAGACTCCTGCTCTTTGATCACTTGATCATACTGTACAAGCACTGCTGGCTCCTTGGAGAGACGCTTTATCAAACTCTTTAACCTGCCAAATGCAAGCTGATAGCTCTCAGGAAGGGCGACACCTGTAGTGGTTTCTCTCCAAGGCCAGCTAACAACATACCAGCCATCCTTATAATGCTCGGTCTCCTTGAACTGTTGTACAGCATCATGTACATCCGACGTGACGTTGGTGTCGGAGCTTAAGTGCTCAATTGCCCAAAAGCGAGCAAGATCAAACACACAACTGATGGGTTCAGGCGACAAATGGCCAGTGACAAGAAGAGAATGGCTTGTGTGGTCAGCCTCCCGTACTGCAGAAGAGACAGTAATCTTGCCTGTACATATGAGACCAAAACAGGAGTCAAGGAGAACAAGACCGCCCGGTAACCTTAGTCTGTCTGAACGGACAAGTTCATAGTTGTGATCTAAGCCTATCAAGATGTCAACAGGCAAATGACCAATAGACTGGTCCAGTGGCTCAGCCAAATGAAGCTTAGCAAGGGACGGATGTGCCTTCAGGTCAAGAGGCACCTTCCTTATTGGGCATGTAATTTCTGGTATTACACAAGATGTGACTGTTAAGGTACCATCGAGACAGCGGATTGCTATATCTACCTTCTTGAAGTCTGTGCTTTTCCTGCTAGTGCCGCAAGCCGAAAAAGAGAAAGAACTTCAGTGCCAGTTCTTGTTAAGCCAGCCCGTTCCTTAAGATCTGAAGTTATGAATGACCGAGACGAGCCAGTGTCAAAAAGAATTCTGGCGGGCAATGTCTGCCCAATAAGCTTAGAAATGGCGCTTCTCGTCGGCTGAACGATAGTGATAGAGGCGAGATGCGAGTTCTCGCCGTCCACCCACGCATTGTTCCGCCATACTTGCCCGTGTTGCGCAAGACGCTCTCTAGTCGGTCCAAGCCTCTACATGCTGCAGGTCATCCTGTACCCGGCCTCCCGCCCTCTATAGTGAAGTTACTTAACTCAGTTATCTGCCCAAGGTGATCCGCTTGTGACAAACGGTTTTTTCCTCCCATGACTGTGTCTACCAGCACAGGAGGTTTTTTCCGTCAGTCCTCGTGCTGTAAATTAATCTGGTAGCCGGGTCACCTTTTGTATGGTCAAGGCAGCAAAATTGAAAATGTTCTCTACATTCTTTTCTTGCCTTGATGACTAAACGTTGGCACTAATTTTGTACATGTTGTCTCTTCTCTGTACGTGACATGGGAACCTGTCTCAGGCATGTAGTTATATGGTTTAATTCCTCTGGTATCGTACAATAAATGGTGCAGCATGTGTATTGGCTAGCACCCCACCCGCATGTGTATTGGCTAGCACCCTACCCGCAATGTTGTGAGGAGAGAACTCAGTATCTCTACATGAGCAGTTTGCATAATAACTTTCTACTCGCTGCCAACCAGTGTACTGGTGGCCAATCTCGGTGAAAATACTTCTGCACAAACGTTCATGGCACTATTTGCTGGTGGTTTGTCTGTGATCGTCGCAGTGCCACCAGCATGACCAAACTTCGCAGGCCACAGACTCCTGTGATGGTTTGTGCTACTGCAATGATAACAACCACGCTTGGTGACACGTGAGCTTATCACATGGCCTGTACGTAGGCACTTAAAGCATTTGTTCTTCAATGCCTTTTTTCGTGCCTCAACTGTTTGAAACTGACTGCACACATCTGAAAAACGACTGCCCTTGCAATAGGTGCATATCGGCTTTGTAGTTGTTGCAGCCAAAACTTCTCCAGTGGCAGGACCGAGGTACATCTTCTTTGTTGTTCAAACTGACTGCTGATCATTATTTCTCTCAGGTGCAGGTTTGTTGTCTGCATTGCCTGTCAGCAGTTTCTTGTGCCATGACATAAGTGCGAAGTGCTTCCCAGAGGATTCTAATCGTCCACTTCTCCGCTGTTTTCCTGAGCTCTAGCTGTGCCATAGTGCTCCTGGGTAGCTTTGAGGTAATAAGTGACACAAAAAAATACTTAGGTAGTGTCTTCACCAATAGCTTCAAGGATACGGAGATGTTTCTCAACTGTCATATAGTTTCCTTAGACACGCTGTTTTTTTCTGTCCTTTGGTAGCTCCATGAGCGCCATGTGGTGTGCGTTTACTAATAGCTGTATATCCCCAAATCTTTCCTCAAGCAGCTTTACTGCCACTTCGTAGTTATCTGACGTAAGCTGTAACCCAAATATTGTTTCAAGCGCTGGCCCAGAGACATGATCCTTCAAGTATATCTGCTTTTGTACATTAGACAACCCATCGTGGTTGTGCACTGATGCGTGAAACATATCTACGAACTCCTTCCACTTCATAACATCGTCTGAAAATTTGGGGAGCTCTAACTTTGGTAGTTTAACTGAACTGTGATTGGAGCTCTGTTTGCGTGAACTTGTTTCCGAACTAGCATTGAGTTTAGCCAACGCCGATTCCTGACCTTTGAGGAACTCCTGTGTGACTTTCTGTGTTTCCATTTGTTGGCCTAGCAAGTCATGGATCTGCTTTTGTAGCGCTGTAACTTGCGTGTCCACTACAGGCTTGCGTTTACTTTCACTAGGCGCACTGTCAGTGTTTGAATCAAAAATGACAAGTCGCTCCTTAAGCTCGCAGACCTGTCCCTGCGTCTTGAACAGGACGTCTAAATTATCTTTGGCGTCTTTCTCGTCCCCTATGTCAAGGCTATCATCGTCAACACTATTTACGAGTACCTCACATGCATTATCAAAGGTGGCAATTACATCCTCCAAACGAACAATAAGGGTACGTAAGCTTTGAATGCGGAGGGTGTCCGAATCGCTGCTTGGGTCAGCGTGCTCCAAAACCACTTTGGCCGCTTTATCCAGAAACGCTTCGACCTCCTTTCTTGATCGAATCACCTTTCCCTTTTGACGTTTCAATGTGAGCACCGAGACTGTGACGCCCGATGGCGCCGCCAGCGACTTTTCTGACGACATCATTTCACCTGTAATGTTGCAACCAACAGTTCGCTTTGATCGTCACGCGTCAACCGATCGATGTCTTCGCGTGCCGCGATTCCCAATCTTCAATCCCAGGTTTTCGGCACCAGTTCGTCGGCACATCTAAGTCTAAAATATTACAACATAGAGTAAGCATATTGTAGACGTAGGAGAGCTAAACCCTGATGGGCGACAAGAGACTGCCATCATTGCAACATCTTTCTATTTCAAGATTAAGCAAGATTGCAACACACAAAAAGGTTGACCACATGTACACGCGCGTACACGTGGCAAAAAATGGCGGCTAGTGAACTGGCAACATTATTAAGATACTCAAGCAACTATGAACTACGAATTCATGACAGGGGATGTCAGTTATGCCTCTTCGCCGCTGATGTTCCATAGCTGTCAATATCAGGCGGAGGTTGCGGTCACCCGAAATTCATAAACCTAGCAATTTGCAACAGCAACTTTTCGTTAGAAGGAAGCCTCTCCACTCATTAACTTTAAAGGAAATGTGTAGCTGTCAGGCAAAACTGCTAGCCTAAATTTAGCAGCTCTAAGCACTGGCACACTGCCAGTAACCGGAGAAGTGGGCACGCATTGCTGTGCAAAATGTGTGACCTTGGGCACGGCTACAGAAGAGACGTTTCGCAACTAGTGCTGCAAAGCAAATTGTGACTTGTCTGTTTTAACGCCTATTTTCGGCTTCCGAGAAAACCCCTCTGCCGCAGGGACGCAGCAATTCTCGATGAATGGTCAGACTCAGAATCTGCCGATATCGTCAATGTACATGTGTGAGATAATTTATTTGACACAGACACCGACATAGATGTGAGTGATTTGTAAAAGATCATCATGCTGTACAACCGATCAGATGAATATGAGGAGTGCCTTAACGCTCTAAAGCACTTGTTACAATTGTCTGGCGATCTGCTTTGTTCTGTAATCTAGGAAATTGCTGGCGTCAGACCCGTAGGGGCTGAAAAGGGCTTCCAAGACGTTTAGAAAGTGTGCGTGCGTGTGTGTGTGTGTGTGTGTGTGTTTCACGCCGCAACCGTTACTGACCGGTGCGCGCAAATCGCGTCTATTTTCCGGATCAAAATGTAAAGAAAGAAGGTGTACATACTTCAACCGAGCCATGCTGCGCAGCTGCAGTTGTTCTAATCTATGGCGTTATCCGAGGTATACCTTTCCAAATATATTGCTAGGGGAAACCTTTCCGAACCCGAGTGAAGAAAGAGCAGAGGAACAAATTGTAGACGACAGGGAGTCCGGAGCCCATCGCTGTTTCGATTCAAGCTGTTAACGTGAGCTCTCAAGTTTTGACGGAAAGGGCCACATTACTCATGCATGCGCAGTGTAATGTAGGCAGGCGTACTGGGTTCCGTCAACCTGCAACATTTCCAGCATGCCGACACTGCGATTAGTGCACGTAGGGTGGTTGTAGTCGCAGCTTCAAGGTCTACATG
>JAOWAW010158512.1:0-20454 GCA_028565695.1 Nicola tetela | reverse complement strand
GTGTCTGTCTGTCTGTCTCTTTCTCTCTCTCTCTCTTTCTCTCTCTCTTTCTTTCTTTCTTTCTCTGTGATGTGCGGCTATGTACAATGAATGCCATACCGACATTGATCATAAAAGACAGAGCATCGGTGATTATAACAACAAGAAATGCTGTGGTGAAACAGTTTCTTCAGCGAGAGCTACAGCCATTGACTGTCATTGATCGGAAACCATTTTCAGCAGTAGAAAGCTGGGAACTTATGAAAGGAAGATTGATATGTCCAAAGTGGATGGCCTTATGTTGAATTCGATGAACAATACTTTGAACAACGTTTTGCATAACCTCCTGCCTTTGTGTAAACATCTACTCTTCATTTTGTGCTTTCACTGCAAAACGCAAGTACCATGCTGCCTATGAAGACATTACTTGCCGATCCCTGATAAATTGGAAAGGAATCGAGGAACACTTTGGAGACCGTTTTCACGTAAGAGGTTTGACTGGTATTGTACTATCAGCTGAATACTATCTCGCAGATTATCCATTGGTGGTTATTCCTCTCATGAAGATCTGCTTAGTAAACACCAACATTATTCCCTGGGAAATCATAACCGAAATAAGTAGTCGTGGTGAATGAAGAATTAGGCATGTACATGCATATTAATGGCTCTCGTGAGAAAGATCTGTTTTGGTATGGGTATTTTCTGTCTGGTCTACTTGGTGTCACTGACTGGTTCTTTTCGATGATGGTAATCTCGCATTGGAAGGAAGTCGTGACACCCTTGAAGAGTTAAGTTTAATTAGTTGGAACAGCTCCTCGGCAACTGTCAATCCACGGTTTAACACGTGTCAGTCTGAAAAGTATGCTGGAGAGGAGAGCGCCTTTTAGGATACTGTCGCCGCCAATGCCATGTCCATAAGCCAGTCTATAGGAATGTCTCCAAGTGAAGGGTTGGTCGAGTATCTTTCTCGTAATCTCTCAAATGAACTGACATTGCAAGTGTTCAACAAATCAGTTGAGCTTGCCCAAGAGGCAAGAGATAATTTTCTGTAGAATCTATCTGTGGAAAGTCTGCCTTTTGTTTATGATTTTCAAATAAGGGTAGTCGACGGTATTATCCTACGACTACCAATGAGGATACTGCTCTCTGGCTGGTCTGAACAATTTCTTCTCCTAGGTTTTCTCTACCCGGTTAATAGTATTCCAAGAAATGACAACAGCGACGAAACAGACTGTCCTGAACTGAACCTAATGTTTGCCCAATGCGTTACGCTTAACAGCGAAAAAATGGAAAAATTGATTATTTACTGTCGTCTCAGCAATTGCCTTGCGCTCTACGGAAAATGCTCACCTGAATATCCCATGGAAAGACCTGACTTGATACCACCGACAGAAGTTTATATAAGCAAGGAATTTTATCACGTTACTATGTATCTTCTTCGGAGGGCTATGACGATACAGTTAAGAGGATCAAAGGCAAGAAAGAGCTTCTTATCGAAAGTATCACAGAGGTTCAGCCCTGTGGACTTACCCAACCAGCCAACTGCCGATAGCCTAAGGTAAAACATCACTAATCTTTCAATGAAAGGCTCTAGCACTGGTCAGATCCTACATTGCCCAGGCTTGGATGTGAAGGAATCTGCAGCACTTGCGTCATAGTGTATCGATGCAACATTTCGAGCTCAAGACAGTTTGAAGGACAAAGGTGAAGTCGATGAGCAAACGCTGGAGATTCTTTCACTCTTGATTGCCTTACTTCCGCAACGTCAGAAACTAATTTTGGAAACAGTACCCAAGCAGTCCACCACTAGGCACAAAAATTGAAAGCAGCTTTATCCTTTTGGCTGGAACTAGGTATGAAGGAACGCTATGGGAAAGACTACAGAGAAGCGGTCAGTATCTGCGAGGAGCTGCAAAAACTTACAACAGCATTGAGATTGTGCTGAATGATTTAAGAAGAATTGGGATCCAAAATCACGAACTAAGCGTAGTCTTTTAGCTCTCAGTTAAAGAATTAGTAGGCCGTTGTTTTCGATGGTCTTCAAGTTTGGGAATGTATTGGGGCTTGTCAAAGTATCTAAAGGCCATCAGGGACTATTTGAAGGGAACAATAGCCGAAAGCTATTTGCCATATCCAGAAAGACAAAGTTACACGCTATCAAGTACTGACATCGTTCATCGATACACCAACATCCGGAGTGGGATTTCAGGGACAAAGTTGGACATGATGTAATACAGAATATATGAATATTTTTAAAGGCTTTGATTTAAAAGCAGCTTATGCGTCTCTAAAAGTGGATTCTGAAACCAGGAGTGAAATATGGTTTTGAACACGTTCATAATCCACAACTAACAGAAGCTTATTGTCATTGTTCTCCACTACGTATACATTGTGCGCTTGAGTCTGTTTGAACACACCTGTGGTGAAATCCTCGAAACACTTGTGAATTTGCAAAACTATACCAGACCGACGAATTGTTTGTGGCTAGCAGACCTCCTATACAAAACAGTAGATAAAATGTGTTCGCTTTCACAACGTGGAGCGACTACTCTCCTTAAGCCATTCATGGAATCTGCTCGGGCCTTTACTGCAGGTGATTGTCTCGCCGCTCGTTCTGTTTCATTTATATCCATGAGAAGAATAGTACGCATTCTTTCTGAGGAGCCCACCAATTCTGAAGACCTGCAGTTAATTAGTCCCTCCGAACCTGTTCGTGACTATGTTACTACACGTTACGTACTTTCTTCACATCATTTATGCTAAAGACCTGAAGTACGACGCAGTTGAATGATTTATCGCTTTTCGCTGTCAGCTGGCTAAAGATTACAAATGGTCATTTCTTGCTGGACGGTTTGGTTCCGAATATATTAACTTTCTGAAGGAGAGAGGGAAATGGCATGAGGCTCTGCAATGCTGTCGTCTTTTTGAGCGCTACTTTGTGGACCAGGTTGGTGATGACTATCAAGACTGGTTACAAGAGGCACCTAATGTTGGACACATGCTAAAGGAAATGGAATGCCTTAAGAAGAAGAAGAAGAAGAAGAAGAAGAACAACAACAACAACAACAACAACAACAACAACAACAACAACAACAACAACAACAATAACAATAACAACAACATGAAGAAGAAGAAGAAGAAGAAGAAGAAGAAGAAGAAGAAGAAGAAGAAGAAGGAGGTTGCCAACAGACTTTAAGGAGCCCGTCCCCAAAAATCCGGTTAGAGGAAGAACAGGAGATCACTGTATTTCTTTGTTTACATTATCATGGCGGTTCTCATTGGTTTACATTTCGTGGTTCCACTGCAAGTAATCACAATGAGAAGATGGACATTTTTATATGTCATGTTACCGAAGGTCTTGCGGTCTCTCACTACAAGCCACATTTATCCTGAATTCGTAACTTGAAAGTTCAGTGGGAAAGACTCTAAATTATCTACATTTTGACTCTTTCTTCGTATGGCAGTCGGTCAGAAACCCTGGATATGTTCACGGCCCCTTGTGAAGTAGTTGTTCCATTGTTTTTTATTGCGAATTACAGCCCAGACCTTGTTGGACTGAGCCTACAAGGGGAAACAGGGAGAAGCATTAGAGAAGACGTTGTAACAGAGCGTCACTTAATTGTGATGGAAGCTTAGCGTGTGACTTGTACGATGGCAGAGGGAGTTCAGTTTTCTCTTAGGGAAGAAACTTGAATATAAATCTGATAGACTTCATGTCTTCGCCAAGCAAACTGAGAGGAGCTGTGCTGAACGATTTGAAGGTTGTTCAGAGTTCTTGTCAACATTCAGTGACGTTAGACGACTAGTATTCCGACCTACTTGTAGTTCTTTATTTAGCCAACAGATCAACCAAAACCATACCGCCGCCATTCCGGCCTTCAACGACGCGGGCTCGACCTTGGTCTATACGTGACTGAGGGTGCAAGTCAAGGTTGTAGAAGTATGCGATTCTCCTGACTAGCTCAGATTTGAACCTTTGAACAATAATTGTAGATAATGTTTAATTTAAGCTAAGCATTGTTCAAGCCGTCCATTTAGGTAAAACTAATTTGAAAACAATAAAAGAACTCATTACGATAAGGCAAACTTGCACAATCTGTGGATATTTTAGTTTTCATAATCGTCACCGATCGTGATGATACGATCGTCTCTCATGGCGAACGAAGGGCAAAAATTTCCTCTTCTTTATTCGGTTACGTTCTCTCTGGTCACCTGCATCACTTTCCTCAACTATCCTACTGCTCATTAGGCAGAATAGACCAGACCTTTAGTTGAGATCTGCCTGTGAGAATCACGTCGGACGTGCTCGCAATAGTGGATCATTCAATGACCATCATAGGAAAGGACTTTGATCCGTGTTTAGAGGGGATAGTCTGCTCTTGAAGCTACGTCAGAACTCATCCTTTTTGAGGATAGCGTGATGACGAGTGGATAGCAAAGGCGATTCTCGTTTGCTAAACAATTTGGTGCCGCAGAGTCAAGTCCGCTCATGGCGCTCGAAGAGCAACAATTTCCACATTTTATTTAGTTACGTTCGTCTCTCTGGTCACATACAACTATCCTACTGCTCGCACTGTAGAACCTCCAGAAAACTCTCGCACTGTATTGATTGGCAAAGCTCATGTAAAGGGCATCAGATTTCTCGTCAGTTGTTGCATGTAATTTGTAGCAATCAGTGAGCACAGGAATACCTTCAAGAGTTTTCAGGCCGCAGAAAGACTTAGCCTATGCTGTTGGCGACGATGCATTTGCTCATTTGAAAGACACTCGGCTGCACAATGGTATTAAACTCTCGCTCCTCAAGACGGAGCTCCTTCGAATTCACGTACCCGATTTACGTACTAGCTGAGGTGGAAAGCCTTCACAGATGGATGTAATTCGACAAGGCCACGACAACATTTAAAGAGACTGTCGTGCCGGTGAGCTAAACGAGGAAGAAAAGGGGTGCACTAATACTTACCATTGCCTTAGCAAACACTTCCGCGCACAAAAGCATGCGCCATAGGAAGGAAGATCTGTGTCCACGCGCTGAGCGCAGTTTCATCTTCATTACAAAACAAAACAGGACACTAGTCGACACCGGCTAGCCCTCTTGCGAAGTGGGCCTCAGTCGGTGTGATTGTAATCCCTGGAGTAAGATATTGGCTGTGAAGTAGAGGTACAGATGGATAGAAAAGTACAGTGCAGTTGAAACAATTCGGGCATACTATCAATCCGCCAGTCCGCCATAACAAGAGCGGTATATTCCAAAATCTGCCTCTGCCCACGTACACCGATCCAGTACATACGTCTCCAGACACGGCACTCTCCAAAGTGATACCTGATTCCTTCCTTCCTGAGCCATACAAAGGACTGCTATCACGTTCAGTGTACAGAAAGATAAAATACCCTTTCCCACGCACTTGGTTCTAAAACTTTTCAGATCGGTATGCAGATAAGTACGTGCCTTGCCTTACTAAATTCCTTGCTGCTAGGGGTTAAAATTTACGTACTCTAACAATTTTTTCTTGAACTCTCAGAGTCACCCATAGATAGTAACTAGATGAGCTAACGGAGCACAACCAAGAATCGGCGACGCTGAAAACAGACGTTTATTTTGGAGAAACAGCGACCATCCGTGTAGATGCTCACAAGCGACTTCACAGGAAAAGGTTGATCAACGCAAACCATACCTCATTTTTTATGTGGAAAAGGAGCAGGTGAAAACATTGGTCGTGCGATTGATTATCGCTTCTCCGCGCTGCGTGATCGACTCATGATCAGGTTCAAGTCCGCAGCGTGCTGTCTTTGCCGACCAAAATGAGGACACGGTTGCCTTAGTGAACTGAGTTTAAACTGAAGCGTTAGCCGGCATTATCAACAGAGAAATCAGCTTTTCTAGCTCTCACAATGGTATGCAGAGCAACACACTCTGCCACGTAGCTTGGAAGTAAACGAGTACGGCTGTAAACCACCCCTCAGTCGGTCATGTAACATGCCTTCACGCATCGGATGAAGAGAACAAATCACTAGTGTGGAAAAAGTAAGTGTGACTTGACTTGAATTACAAATTGAATTATGGAGTTGTAGCGAACTATTTATGCCATGCCCAGACAGTAACCAGATGCCTCATAGAAGGTCAGGAACTGGCAAGACTGCAAAATAGACAGCTTTGTTTTGCTTTTTTTGATAATTGGAAAATGGAGTATGAAAACCAGGACAACAGAAATTGAAACACATGTGTATTGCATTCTGTGAGCGCATTAGAGAAAAGAAATTAATTTGATGAGCTGTGTTCGACGATTTCAGTGAAATCTGCTGACTCGGGTCAGTTAAGGCATAGCAAGGCACTGCGGCCACGGTGACCATATGGAGGAGGCAAAATTCAATTGGGGCACCTTAAAATTATCTTCGCAACCGGCGCAACCGTTGCTAATGTGGTCGCGACTGCATAGTAATGCATGGAGAGTCAAGGAGTGTAAGGCGATAGAGAACACGCACCGACAGGGGCCGGGAGCAAGGAAGGATGTCGTTGTCAGGGAACTCGTACCTAAGCAGGTCGGCTGCGACGAAGGACACACAGAATGACCCCTGCAGCCTCTGGTTTTTTCTCTTCGGTCTAGATGAGAGGGCAAATCTTTCCATTTTTCCCTATGTGTTCAAAGCTAATGGGTAGGGCACAGAACAAGTTTAACTCTTGGACTTGAACCAAATCGCTCTAATTCTACTAGTTCCAGTTCGGGAAGCGCTGATCTCTAAACAATGGCGGACGAAGAAGAAGCACCTTGGCGAGTAAAAAAACTTTCCATTTGGGGAAACCACAGGAATGATGGTCGAGTCCAAGGATGTTTAAGGAGTATCGTTGTGTACTGGATCCAATGCTGGGTGAGTGAACAAATCGACCGTGTAGAATCGTATAGAACCTGGCCTTTCTACGGAGACATGCTTTTGAGCAGGCGAGGACGAAAGCATGTCCCATTGTTTTTTGAGAAAATACGCTATTAATCTTAGCCTTTAATGAAATCCTGTACCAAATTTTAAGATGCCACGATACTGGGAACATGTTCAACGAAAACGGGGGTCTTCCATTGCGTTTGCTATGCCTTAACTGACCTGAGGAACTAACCCGTTTTTAATTAATACTTTTTCTCGAATGCGTTTCGCAATGATCGAAGAACGATAGGTTTCTTGTTATGTAGGAAACAAATTATGGAAACGACGAGTACTTTCGTCATGCATGCGACACAAACGAGCCCAGGCTGTGGCAGCTTTGAAAATCACCGAGCTCATTGAGATCGACAATGCAGTTGGATCTGGATGACCTCGTTGAACTAGCTGCGTTGATCGACGAAATCTGGATTAATCGAAAGCCAAATTGCACCTGAGTTCAACGAATTTATCGAATTCATTTTTATCGTCGGCGCCCAGTGGAGGTAAGCACGTGTTCCTTGGAAATAAGGGAGTAATGGGGTAAGATAGGACAGATACAAGGAAACTCTAGAATGCAGATACCGCTATCTCTATATCAAGAGCAAGTGACCTCTAGTATCCTTACCTCATGGCGCTGAATATACTGCCCAACACACAAATAAACTCAGGTACGTTGCAATGCAATTCCCTTAGTCACGCAGCTGGTCACGGCACTGGAATACGCCGGTAGTCTGTAAGCCAGACGTAACTGGATCTGGTCCAGGTCCTGGCGACTGATTCAGTTAATGTTGTCACCCTGAAGGATCAATGGGTTTCTACGACATATTTTTCACCGCAAACCATCCATCACCATGCCATGGGTTTCTCGTAAAAATGATCTACATTATAGTTTAACTCAACGACCGAACATCAATCAGTTGATGAGGAACTTCAACCTTCCCGAAGATCTTACCAGGTAGACGATAACCAGATGTCCTGGCCTCCTGAGAGACAGATATCATGAACCAGTTAGTCTGCAAAATAGATAGAGTACACGCTTCCTTGTTATTTCGTTACAATCGTTTCCGCTGGATTACGGTTGAGCAATCTCCAACGTCATTAGCGTTTGTCGATTATATACATAACGAGAAAGTGCACGCTTAAATGTTACATTCATCGAGATGCGTCTTTCGTGAGCAGCCTCCTCTAGTGTACAGGCCTAGTGAACCTATCTCAGAAACACTTCTCTCAATAAGCTAAGTCCGATATGGAGAATCACACTCTCTCTTATCAAGAGATTTGTTTTGCTATTCTCATCGGAAGCCACTCGATCGTTTGCCCATATCTGTCCGACATCGTCGTCAATGCTGTGAAGGACTGCAATCCCGATGAGTGGAAAGACGTCATTTGTTCTTGTTTTACTGACAAGGTTAAACCACATGTCAGGCAGCATCTGGAAAACAACCGACCCCTCACAGACTTCTATGCTGTCTGCAAACTGCTTCGGGATCGAATTAACGATGTGGCCCACTTCCGTGGAGAACCTCTGCTCGATCCACACGAGAGAGAACGACTCTCCTTGCAAGTACAAGGAGTGGAGACTCTTAGACACTGGGTGTTTCACGGTGAGCAGTATGTGTCCGCTGAAGAAGTACGTTCCAGTATTTCTCTACTTTTCGACATTTTGTATACTCTCTCGGGTGACAGTGATAGCGCCCAACTGCCAAGAATGAAGGAGAAATTGTCAATACTCTATACCTATACCGATGCATTGAGTAGAGGCAATGCAGACATTACGTACAAATTGTGTCCAATGACTATCGGGAGCGCTCTGTTACATAGCAGCTTGAAGGAATTCCAGACGAAAGGAGAACGTTATTTTCACCACGTTAAAGATAAAAATGAAACGAAAGCAGACAAGTCACTGGAAAGCGTCAATCGTGCTTGTAAAAATCAGACTGGCGATGATTTAAGAGGCTTGATGAAAAAAGTGAAAAACACGATATCTAAAGGGCAATACCGTCGACAGCTGCAGGAAATTTCCAGTGATATAGGACAAGTTCGTGGCGCTGTTATGTGCGACAATATTTTAAGGGTGAGAAACGTTTTGGCCCACAATGAACCACTCAGACTGACAGAAATTCGTGAAACATTGATTTACATCCGTAATCTCTTGATGGTGTTGGAGGTCAGCTGTGAACGAATGGATTCAGTTCTCAAAACAGTACGTAGGCTTATTAACGAAGAAGACGAAACAGTAGGCTATAAACATGTCAAAATTAACTGCACCGATAATTACAATAATAATGATAAATTCAAACCGCCTCGGCTGAGAATTCTTCGCCCGAGAGGCGTGAACTTTGTGGGAAGAGTTAAAGAGGCATCAATCATCAAATCAGTCTTTTTGGAGAAAAGATCACAGACTATACGAGCTGTGTTGGTCTTTGGCCAAGCTGGGATGGGGAAGAGTTTCCTAGCACATGAAATGACCAATGAACTAACAAGGAAATACAGAACACAAGTGTGGGTGAGCTGTTCAAACCCTCTCCAGCTTAAGCAAGATCTTTCTCATAAAGGTCTCTCAAATTTTAAGAGAACTGAACTCACTGACCCGCTGATCGTACTGGATGATGTTCGCTCTTGTACCATGGACCAGATACCACAATTAATTCAACAAAGTGGTGGGTCTTCTATAATAACAACAAGAAGTACATTAGTCAAACAGTTTCTTCAGCGAGTGTTGCAGCAAGTGACTGTCATTGATCTGAAACCATTTTCAATAGTAGAAAGCTGGGAACTGATTAAGAAGAAAACCAAAGTCTTTAAATTCGATGCACCTTCATTGGCCTCAATAAACAAATATTTAAACAACGTCTTGCATAACCTTCCATTGTGTGTGAGCATATACTCCTCTTTTGTTGCCTTCTCTACAAAGACTAAACGCTTAGATGATGTCTTCAAGTGCAGCAATAACCAGCCGTTTGTAAGCTGGAGAATACTCGAAGAACGCTTTGGTGACCGTCTGCATATCAGAGGTTTGACTGGTATAGTACAATCAGCTGAAACGTACCTAGAGGATCATCCATTGGTGGTATTCCTTCTAATCAAAATCTGTTCGGCCAACAGTCAGAACATCCCATGGCTGGCGCTAACCGTAAAAACCTCACTCGAAGAACATAAGCTGTTTTCCGGAAGAGAAATGGATTTGGAGGACTATCTTATTCTTGGTCTACGATTAGTCACTGACTGGTTGTTTTCAGAATATGGTCAAACAGCATTAGAAGAATGTCGTGACACACTTGAAGAGTTAGGTTTAATCGCTTGGGACAGCTGTACATCTACCGTGTCGATCCACAGTTTAACACTTGAGAATGTGAAAAATATGCTGGAGAGGAGGGCCTCTTTTCTGGACATTTTCGTCAAGAAAGCTGTCCTTGGACTAGAGACCAGTGAAATGAACAAACTCAAGCCGTTGATCGACCACCTCTCTCATAAAATTTCACTTGCGCTGCTTTTCCAGATGATCAACCGATCACTTGATGTCCTTCTGGTCGTAAGAAAAGAATCCCTGGATTATTCAGAAGTGGGAATCATTAATTTTATTTACGATTTTCTTTCCAAAGTAGTTGAAGACGACCCCATGCAATTTCCAAATGATTTACTGACCAGAAAAATACTTGGGGAGCTTCGTTTCACTATTCATACTCACCTTCTTCGCTTTCCTTCCTTGGACTTGTTGCATATTAAGGAAATATTTGGGGAAAAGTTCATTCAAGGAGTGCCCCTTGAAGTTGAAAATATGAAAATTGTGAACAACTTTTGTTGTCTTGGCAATTCTTTACAATTATATGGCAATTGTAATTCTGGATGTACCGAAGACTATCATTTAGGACACCAAGCTGTAGATCGCGCAAGGGAGGATTACTACAACCTTATATACTATCTCCTTAGATTTGCTCTCAATGTAGACTGCGAGAGAGGATCAACTTCAAGGAAAGACTTCTTGTATAAAACGTCACAGAGATTTGGTCTAAAGGACTTATTTGAAACGCCAAACATTGATCTATTGAGGAAGAAAATTGTTGATCTTTCGAGGAAGGTGTATAATCCTCGTGACTGCCCACTGTGTATCACCAACAAAGAAAATATTGTAGTCAGGTGTTGGTATATCACTGCAATATTTCGAGTTGTAGATAGTTTTGAGGAAACCGGAGAGGTCGGTAATGAAACGCTGGAGATTCTCTTTCTGTTAATAATCTTATGTCAACAACGACAGAGATTAATTTTGGATGCAGTGCGTGACCAGACCGCCTTGCAAAACCATACTGCTAAAAGCGACAACTGCTGTCTCCTTTTGGATGAAGCTCGTCATGAGTCGATGCTATGGTCAATTCAACAAAGACATGGTCGATGTCTGCGAGCACTTGTTAAAACCTGCAATGCTATTGAAAAGACCATCCTGGTGAATCTACAATCAGTCAGAAATCATAACACAAGCAGGTTTTGGAGGGATGACGTCCATGTCATACTTTATATATTATCTTCTCATCTTGCTTTCAGTGCTGGTTGGTATTTTGGAACGCCCAGGTACTTTAGGGCCATTCGAGGCTTCTTGAAGAGAACAGCAACAGAAGAGGCGATGCATGAACATAGAAGAAAGAGTGACCTACTGTCAAGCAGGGACATCCTTCAAGAACGATATATTGAAGCGAATATAGACATAATTTCTTGTTGGTATGATGCGGTACAGACTTTGTTTGATAGTGCTGATCTTCAAGTGGTACTGAACATGTTTATAGGTGCTTTTGAGCGGCTGCTGAACCATATAAAAGTCTACCCTGGAAAAATCGTCGGCGACCATTATTTCAGAGTTGCCAGTGTTGGGCTGCATAACATCGCGTGTCTAAGTTGTATTTCTGAAGAAACATGTGTCACTGTTCTTGAAACGCTTGAGAGATTCCAAGAAAGTACCAGACAGCTTCACGAAATGGCCTGGACAAGTTGCTTAAGCGAGAATATTGCTAAAATTCGTGCACTAACGAACTACGGAACGACTACTGTCTTTAAGCATTTCATTGAATCATTGAGAGTGTTTTCTGCAGGCCCATGTCTCGTCGCTCGTAAAACTTCGTTAAGATCTATGAGAGAGATTTGGAACTTGTTCGGCGAGAAACCTATCGAATTTGACTGTGACGGTAGTCGCATTCCTTGCGTGTTTGATTCCATGTTATTTCGTGTTACGAGAAATATTCAACAAATCTACGATAAAGAAATGAAGTACGACGCAGTCGAATGGTTTATAGCCTTTCGCTTTCAGATTGCTAAAGCCTTCCTATGGATGTTCCTTGCTGGACAGTTCGGCTTTGAATATGTGCAGTTTCTGAAGGACAGAGGACAATGGAGGGACGCTCTGGAACGTGGTAGTTTTCTTGAGCAGTACTATTTTGATAACTTTGGGGACGACTATGAGGAATGGCTACCGGAAGTGCCAAATATTACTCGAATGGTAAAAGAATTAAAAGCCTTCATCCAACAAAACACGGGCATGAGACGGAATTTTGCTAATGATTGCGTTCAGGGATCTCACAATCCGAAACTGCAATAAAAGCTGAACGTCAATAACTTTAAAAATGTCCTCCCTTAATAATTCAACTTGTTACACCATTTTCTCGGTTTATGCAGAGAGATAATTCATAACACCCATTGAGTAAGAATAAAGGCGCTTTATCTGTTGTGGTAACTAAAGTTTCCTAATCATTTATCTAGGGAAAGTTGCAAACATGTCAGTGTTTGTCCTTGTGATAGCGAAGGCCTTTGAATAACATACCGCGTAATTCATTGTTTGGCCAGTCCATCAACAGAAGTTTTACAGCCGCCTCTCCTGTGGTCACCTCCGCTGAACGTCGGTGAAAAGCTATACGGCTGGCTGAAAATGAGGAAATGACTCTGCCGACTAGTTCAGAATTGAACCACGCGCACGGGAAGATGCCTGGAGACCGTGTTGGGTTCTGTCCGTTTAGAAGAAATGTGCCATGACGTGACCTTCTAAGAACACAATCTCGTTTGCCAGATAACGTAAAACTGACTGTAGCTATGCTAACAGGTGCGAGTCAACTAGAATCAAACTAGGCCTCTATAATGAGGTTGACAGTTATCCCAACCGACAACCAGGTATGTTAAGCTGTCAGAATATCACAGCGCAAAGCCGGTATACGTCACGAATCAGCATCCGTAAATCTTCGTTAACAATACACCATTACGGACACTAACGTTCTTCGTGAATAAGTTTTCAACAATGTTGTTATTACAAATAAGTCATTGACGGTGTAGCCAAAACCAAAATAACGTTAACATCCAAAAGCTTTCAGTTCCTTTCTAATTAAGGGGACAGATCCTGAATCTAGCTCGCAAAACTAAACATTGCTCAAGCTTTCGCATTCATTAAAATCCATCAATAAATGTAAAACATACCTGTAAGGAGAAAAAACATCCGCTTGCTGGAAGAATCATACCTGAAGTTCCAATCATTTTCTCAATTTCACCGGCTGGAGTGCACACAGCAGACTCGAACCTGACGCGACCAGGCCAAGCGCCAAGCCCAATGAAAATTAATGATCTCAACTGCTCGACCAATCTGCCAGTTCACAAAAATTGTATGACATCGCGGCGGGTTCACGCAGTGGACATCGGGTCGTGTCGAGCGACAGTCACAAAGCTCGCTATGAGGCCAGTTTTCTTAACTATCGGATTAGACGAGCAGTTAAAATCGTGATTTTCATTGCGCTAGACGCTTGTCGTCGCAGGTTCGATTCCGCTGTGTGCACTCCAGCCGGTGCGTTAGCCTAAAAATGATTGGTTATAGTAAAAGAATGAATTAAAAAAACAGTACAAACTCTACAAATCGGTGGAGGCGGAGTTTACGTGACAACGCCGATCGTCAGACATTTCCAGGGGCGAAATATGTAGGATACTCCAGTCAAAAATGGAAGAATAACCTGGCCTTCAACTGAGAAAAATCATCTATAATTTTGTGCCATGCACGGTATAATCGCACAAGCAGACGCGTATGCACGCATGCACACGCAGGGAAGCTTTGATCTAGGACAGTTGTGGTAGTTGATAGTAGATAGATAGGTGGACAAATACGCGGTAGGTGAACATAGAAGGTAAGGCTTTGTAAAGGTAAAATATCTTTTGCATGCATTGGCCAGTAGAACAGTTTGCGAACCGAGGTCTTTTTCATCACCTTCAAGTATCCAACACTATAAACATAGCCCGCTGAGGTACTTGAAGCCTTCCTAACTATTTCAAGACCTTGAGTGAAAACCCCGCAAGTTTCTGCTATTACCCTCAGCTAGAAAGTGAGCACTAAAGCGGATGTGAACCGCTAACAAATCGCTACCTCCTGAATAGTAGCTGTGCAAGCTAAACACTTGTACCCATGAGGTTGGTATCTTGGCTGCCACTCATTACTGAACGAACTTGCTCTCACTCAAACGAACGAACGATAAACAATTTGCTCTTTACAAGAGATCGCAATTACAAAAAAACTTCGCAACTTTAAGCAAAGTTTTTGTGCATGTGCAGTAGGGTTGGTCAATGTAAGTCAATTACTCTTCCACACAGCTATCACCTGCACCACAATGAATGAAGGCAAGCAAGAACAGTTGCTTCCTCCGCCATGACTGCTGTACATATATATATATACATGTATATTTATATATATAAACATACATATACATATATACATATATATAAACATCTATATATATACATATATAAATAAACACACACACACACTCACACGGGTGAACACGCCAGTGCTGCAGTTGACCAATGCGTTCGTCCTAACAATTCCCAGTCATGCCTCTCACAATACACTCTTTAATATTTGTTCCAAATTGTTAACTGCAAGATATTTCTTTCAAGAAATAATGAATTATATTTGCAATGAAGGAAACTCTAGGACTTGACAAATAGCACCAATGATTGCTCTGTTCTAAAATGAGAGAGAGCACTCCAGCCGGTGAACTGGAAAATGATTGGCAGAGTAAATATAAGCAATTAAAGAAACAGCACAAACTCTACCAGTCGGTGGAGATGGAGTTTTCGTAACAACGCCCATTGCCTAGCACATCAGACATTTTCAGGGGCTAAATATGAAGGGTAACCTAGTTTTCAGAAGTGGAAGGATAACCTGGTCTTCAAAAGAGAAAAATCGTCTATATTTTCTGCTACAGTATAATCACACAAACAGACGCTTGCGCGCATGCAGACGTGTTTGAACAAACACGGACAGTTGTAGTAGTTGATAGTAGACAGATAGGTGGACAAACACTGATGGGTGAACACAGAAGGTAAAGGTAAGGCTTTGGAAAGGTAATATATCTTTGCATGCATTGGCCAGTACATGAGTTTGCAAACCAAGGTATTTTTCATCACCTTCAAGTTCCCAACACTAAGCTTCTAGCACCATAAACATGGCCCGCTAAAGCAGTTGAAGCCCTCCTAACTATTTTAAGATCGTGGGTGAAAACTCTGGAAGCTTCTGCCTCTCAGCCTCAGCTAGAAACTGGGCACTAGAGCCGCAGATGTTACTCAGTCACAAATCGCTACCTTCTGAATAGAAGCTGCGCAAACTAAACACCTATGCCCCTGAGATTGGTATCATGGTTGTTGCTCATTCCTGAACGAACTTGCTCTGATTCAAACGAACGAACAGTGTACAATTTGCTTTCTACAAGAGATCAATGTTACATAAAATCTTCACAACTTTAAGCGAAGTTTTTGTGGAAGTGCAGGAGAGTTGGTCAATGTCAGCCAAAAACTCTTTCCGACAGCTATCATCTGCACCACAGTGACTGTAGGCAACCAAGAACGAATGCTTCCCCCGGCCATGACTGCTGTATGTATATATACACTCACATGAATGAAAACGCCAGCGCTGCAGTTGAACAATGCGCTCACAATACTCTCTTTGTTCCAAAGTGTTTACAGCAAGATGTTTCTCTCAAGGAATAATATATATATATATATATATTCGTAACGAAAGAAACTGTAGAACTTGACAAATAGCACCAACGACTGCACTTTTCTAAAATGAGGGAGAAGGAAATATGCCGGCAAGAGAGGGGGAAGACGATGAAGATGAACATGGATGAATAGGAGAGATTTCTTTGTACAGTTCAAGCGTGTGTAGTCAACATGATGCTTCCCGTTATCAGCCTCGTCACCAAGCCCACCGCGCTGCCATCTGTTGCCAGAAAACGCACGCCACTTTCAGGAGCAAGTTCGTGTCACTGATTTCCACACTTCAAAAACAAAAGACAAAGGAACGCTGGTTAAAGCAAGTTGGGTCAGAAAAAGACAAAAGACTATTTGGAACCACCACATTCTTACACTGAAGATCAACCCCATGCTATACTGCTTAATTAGAGAATGCAGAACTCTACTAGCTGTAGTCTGTAAAGCAGAAGAAACATTCCCTGATGTCTTCACCCAAACAGGGCCTGAAGCTCCCAAAACTCCATTTTTGCTATGTGCCAAGACAAAGGCTCAGCTACAATCTGAAAGAAAAAAATACAAAGAAACTCACATTACACCCTACAAACTTTCTACACACAGGCACAGTAGAAGAATACTGGCTATACCATTTTTAGATATAAAATGGAAGAACAAATGGACTGTGCCGAGTTTATTGAAAACATTAATGTTTAAGATGATGTACCTGGCTTTTAAGTAGGATTTGGCCAAGGTCATCCTCAAGATGGATCAAACGCTGGAAGACAAAACCAATAATCATTACGTTCCCCTCCACTAAACACTCGGTAAGTACCTACTCCAAGATGTCCAATCGGGAAATGTTCAGTTTCCACACCACATGCAATCTTTAACTACAAATCATTCTAAACAAGATATGCCAACAAATGATTCAGTGCCTTACCATTTCATCTGGCATGCCAATGTCCCAGGTACCACCAACTGCTGTTAGTCAGTTTTGAACGATCGTTGATTCCTCAGTGGGTTGTTTCTCACCTAGTAGCATGCTACTGTCGAGAAATCGAAACGAAACACATCCGCTACATTCCCCAATCACCATGGCTGTGCGGGAATTGATTTGGTCTAAATGAATATTTAAATCAATAATTCCTTTCTGCATAGACTATACACTATGATTATACGCTAAGTGGCAGGTGACACAAACGAATCTGTGTACATGTGAAGTTTTGCTTTTTATTTTTGGGAACACTAAGTGATTGCAGAAAGAGACCTGACAATAGTGAGCATAGCTGATAGTCCGGTTCCATAAAGACTTGAGTTAGAGAACAGCCCCAGCATAAACTAACATAAGTACTGGTTGTGAAAGACACCTGGTTATGAAATTGTGCTTCTGCGCAACACGGCAAGATTTCCCAAAACTTACTTTGTCGGAAGAGCAGATTTGTCGATGTTTGGCACCGGTCGTGATCGGCTGAGCACTTCACACGTCCTGTCAGAAATGAAATCAGTCGGCACATTGAGCCCATTCATCAGCAGTGCCACACATTACGTTTTTTACTCTTTCTCAGAGAAAAACTCTAGGGCTGAAACCGGATGAAAGGGTTCACTTCTGTAGGTATAAATAAAATCCCTCACCACTTCTCCGTCTCCACCACAATACACACAACACTGTCAACAATACTGATGACGAATTGAATGCTGGGCGATAAAGCCAAAGAGTTTAAAGTGTCAAAATCAGACAGCTAGGGCAGGAAAAAGTTTAACATAACTTCACCTCTATGAAAAGATTTGGTCGCTCTCGTTTTAACAGCTAAAAGAAGATATTAATTCACAAGCCGGAAAACTTTGCTTTTTTTTTTCCTCTGGCAACTGTTTCGAAGAGCGAAATCAGCTGCAGACCAGTAGATACGACAAAGCCTTCGAAGAAAAGGCACAGGAAGAAACACGTTATCAATAAACAATGCACACCAATCATGTTTATATGTCACGATCAGGAGACACACGGGGCTTCGCCATCACGAAAGGCTGCATAACAGCAAATACTTATGTTTACACACCCTTCAAACAATGATCTGCCGAACTTCTTGAGAACAGGAGCGGAATTGACACCTTGTTGGCCAGACGAGGAATGACTGTAGAGGAAAGGAAAAAGAGAACTCGGTGTTCCTTCTGCACGTGTGGAAAGAGAGGTTTATCTTTTCATTTTGCGCGAGGTACTACCGTGTTTGTGAGTTTTAAAATGTTCTGAATCTCTCATACGAACACCTGGTCAGAAATTTCCATTTCCACAAGTTACACCCTACACTAACCACAAACATTTCTTCACCAGTGCTTCACACTTTCCCAGTTGGCAAACGGCAAATACTTCACAATTGGAGTCAGCTTACCTGAGCTCGCTAAATCAAGGTGATTGATTCGCTTCGTTCTTTGCAATAGATTCAGGCACAATGGTGAGCGAGTTTCTTCTCTTCTAAAACAAAAACGTTTTTATACTAAACACGTTGAATACGGCTAACGGGAGGAATCCCCCCGCCTGACTTGAAGGTCTTGCACATCAGCAAAAGTGTGGATTTGCGTGCAGGTAATTGGATCTGCAGAATGGATAAGGGTCAAAAACAGATCTTTTTTTGGAGAAACAACGACCATTCCGTGTATATGCCCTAAAAGCAGCTTAACCGAAAACGGGTGGTTAAATATCCCCCATAACTCTTTAAGAATACCCGAGGATTCAGGTTGAAACGTCGTTCTGACTAGAAAATCTGCTGGTGTCAGTTATCTTTACTCTTTATCCCCATATCGTTTCCATGAAAACGGAAAGGGTGAAAAGTTTGTCGGGCAGTTTAACATAGGGATTTTCGGCGAACTGCCTGGTCGACTCATTATTATAGTCTGTTTCACAAACAAACTGGCCATAACAACGTGAGGGCGACCCCGTTAATTAAGGAGGGTGCGTCACGGTCAATATTCTGGGCTCCGACATCGTCAACGCAGAAAGTCGACATGCAGATTTGGTTGACTGAGCACGTGCAGCTAGTTTTCAGCAAATCTGCAATTTCTTCCTCACATTCGTAAAGAGAACCTCGTTCAAAGTTGGATGTTAATCCGAACAATAAAAGCGACACTGCGAATAGCCCTCCGAAAACTTGGTTGTATCTACATTTCCGCAGAGAATGTTTTGGGCAGTGGTAGTTTTCTGTCTTCTGTTCCCACACTCAGCTTCCGTACTCGCTGAGTCTGAAGACTTTCTGTAAAGAGCGCTGACAAGTTCCTGATGGGCGGGCCCGGTCTCGCGCAAGAAAGAGGTGGTTGTCACGCCCACGTTGTGGTTACGGCGGGCGCGGTATTTATACGTATACAGAAGATTTACGAAAATCATTCCCGCATGTGGGTTGGAAGAGGACTATCCTGTGAAAATTGATATTTCCGGTATTTTTTAATTGATTTATCCAAATTTGGAAATATAAACTCTGGGGGACTTAAGAAGAACAAAGGGAAAAGCCAAACTCTGGTACCATTTCTCAAATTTAAAATAATTAAAAAAAAACGATGGTCAGTTTTTTAGAAACAGACTGCAGATTCAAGTCCGCTGTATACTCTCCATGCTGCGGAAAATGAGGATATGATTGCCTTAGTAAACTGAGTTTAAACTGAAGTGTTAGCCGGCCATGCCAAAACAGAAATCCGCTTTCATAGCTGTCATAATGGTGTGCAATACACTCTGCAACGCAGCTGCTCTTGATCATGAGTCGGTCATGAAGCAAGTCTGTACGTAAGGGATGAAGCGAACTAATCATTGGCGTAGGTAAAGGAAGTGTACCTTGACATGAATTGAACGTATAATTGAAGCTCCTTATTAACGTACCAGTTACGAACTTGATGGAAAGCTTTAGCAAATGGATCTGATTCGACAAGGCCATGACAACATTTAAAGAGACTGTCGCGACGGTGAGGTAAACGAGGAAGAAAAGGGGTGTACCAATCTTTACCATTGCCTTACCAAATCTTCCGGGCACAAAAGCATGCACCATAGTAAGGAAGATATCTGTCCACGCGCTGAGCTCAGTTTCATCTTCATCACAGGGAACAAAACGGGACTCCAGTCGACATCGGATAGCCCACTCGCGAAGTAAGACACAGCCGGTGTGATTGTAATTCAAGGACTGATATATTGACCGTGAACCAGTGGTACACATGGATTGAAACGTACAGTGCAGTTGTAATAACTTGGGCATATAAATACGCATGTCCGCCATGAAAAAAGCGATTTATTCCGAAAGCTACCGCTGCCCACGCATACCGTAACGCTACATACTCTAGCCCTATCCAGGCCAGGAAGCACATTGTGCCCCCCCCCCCCCCTGTTGAAAGTCGGGTGTATTTCCTAAGCAAGTTCGAATTCAGTGCTGGTACTCCCTGACTTTTCCCCATATGTATTTCCCCTCCTGAAAAAGGCATTTTCGACCCTCTGGTTACACCTCAGGTTGCCATAGCAACCAATGAAATCTTGTTGACGTAAACGTGTGTGGACTTCTGAATGAAGTTCCAGGAGGTTTGATGAGATTTCTGCATGTTCTCCCCCAAAACATA
>JAOWAW010158401.1:0-20460 GCA_028565695.1 Nicola tetela | reverse complement strand
CTTTCTTTTCAAATTGCCACATATGAATGCACGCCTGCACACACACTACATTTGATAATGTTTACCTGGACATGCAGTGCTCACAGATGCAGTGGCATAAACTGTTGTGGAGGATCTCTCTGATGCTGCTGTTGGAGGTAGTGAAGGTGAAGGCTGCAGGTCTGAATGAGGTGAAGTTACCGTCAGTGGACCTGCAGTGCCTGCAGCAGCAGTGGCATAAACTGTCACAGTGGATCTCTCTGATGCTGTAGTTGGACGTAGTGAAGGTGAAGGATGCAGGCCTGAATGAGGTGAAGTTACAGTCAGTTCACTTTCAAAACGTGTGGCCAAAGAAATAACTCCAGTCGAGGAACTCTCAGATACTGCAGTTGGATGTACTGTAGGTGAAGGCTGTAGGACTGAATAAGGTGAAGGTACAGTCAGACCCCCTGCAGCATATGGTGTCAAATGTGCAACAAGGAAGACAATGAATAATACATTGAGAGTTCCTACAACTGAATCACACTCTACTGCAATGCCAATAATTATGGTGGAGACCATTAATTTTGTGTCCTGACTGAAATTATCACAAATTAAATGACTTAAGGTGGTAATTTGCATTTATGCGTGTGTGAAAGCAGTAAATTTTGTCCTTCGAGAAATCAAATTGAAGTTGTCAGCACAACATAACATGTACAGAAAAGCTGTAAACAAAGGCTTTTTTTACCAAATGCAATGCCATTGCAAGTTACCTGAACTATGTGCCTTCCTGAAATTGACACACTGTGGCAAATAGTCTGGCATCCAATTCCCTGTTGCATTGCATGACAGAATGAACTTCTCCTGTGGAAAGTTGTAGAACTCAAAACCGTCATCGCAGGTGACCTCCATCGTGTCGCCATAGAAGGTACCCCCTCTAACAGTGGCATGTGCCAATTGCTGTGCATGTGGCATCTTGCACTTGACTCCTACCAATCATTTGAATTAAGAAGAAGATAGAGGCATCCTTCAAAAACCCGACATTAATTTACCAATAATTATTTTCCATATATTTTTACCAGCTGTGTTCCACAGCAGACTCAAACCTGCGGCTACTTATCACCTAGCCGAGTGAAAATCACAACCTTAGCCTCTCTACCAAATCGCCACTTCAAAAAAAACTGGCTTCATGGCAAGCCTTGTAACTTTCGTTTGACGTGGTCTGATATCCACTGTGCGAGTATCTTAACTTTCGAAAGTGTCCAACATCGTGAAGGTCTGCCATGACGAACTAGTCTATGAAAAACTTGATAGGGAAAATGCTCCAACATATATAATCAAATCACGTTAACCCTTTCATGTTTTCACCTAGTAAAACTGACTGTACACAGTTGATTGGTTTCGAGCCTCCTTTAGATTAATCAACAGCGAGTGAAATGCACCACCTTCAATGTCTTTACTAATATGGTGTGTTGAGGCTGTTTCAAGCTTTATCACAAGAGAATGCTAATTTTTAGTCAGCAGTTTAGGCGTATAGTAGAGGCTCTATTTTTTGACAGTTTGTCAGCCAATTTTTCAGCCTAGACTTTCATGGCTGCTGGATGATTCCACTTCAGGAGTAATTATGATCTCTGATGCACTCTTACCAATATTTTTAACTTCCACATGTACAGAACTGATTTCACTTAATCCCTAGGCAATGTCGTTCAGAAAAAAAGTATAGGTTGCTATTTGCAAAAGTCCAGCCAAAAAACAGCGAATGAAACAGGTATTTCATCCAGTGAAAAGTAAAAACGTGAAACAGTTTAAGAAAAAGGCCATCTTACTGTGGCAGGCCTTTGGTGGATTTCCACTCCACTTGTTTGTGTTCCTGTCACACTTCACCAAGTGCGACTTAGTGTCAGGCATGCTGTTGTTCTGAATTGTGTAACCATTAAAGCACCTGAACACAACCCCTGAGAAGCCAGCATTGCTGCTGCTTTTGTCGGCCAATTCACTGTAATAGAACGAGTTGTCTGGAACTCTGATGGGTGGACAATCTACCCAGAAACACACATTTCACAAACTACTAAATTGCAGATTGCTATGGCAGTAAAATATTCGCAATCATTATACAAGAAACAAATGCATTTGCTCTCAGGGAAGGGAGCTCTTCTAATGTATGGTAAATGAATTATCATCTTACTCTTCACATTGCTGAGGATTCAGTCATACACCTGAGTAAGCAGAGGGTACCAAAATTAGGGTTAAAATGATTCCAGAAAACTATCTATCGATTCAGAGTGATCTTATCAATTCCTTATTGAATCATCGATTCCATCAGACCCTAATGCGTTTGCGGAAGCCACCTTGAGAACACCTACAAGTTCTCCTTTCCCACCCATGCGCCATTGCTTCTACAGTGACGCAATATGGGTACACGAAGGCATTGTGTAATCTGGCTCTAGGAAGCTCAGAAGACTCCAGAGGCCAGGATCGTCGACCAACAATAATGGCTTGGCGTAGTGGTAAGCCAGTTTACTATAGGGTTGGTTATGGCTTTTGCATTGGCGGTCAAGCATCCTTGCTGGCTCCCTTTGCTGAGAGTCCACACCGTGATTGGCTTCGTCTGTGCTTTGTCGTCGCAGCGGCAGACTCTCTTCCCTTCGAAATGCTAGGATGTCCTATCTGGAAATGCTTCTGCAGGTTCAAAGGGCTGGACATGTGCTTGTACTCATTCCTGCAAAGAATACACTTCACATCATCTTTCCTCCTAGTTAAATGTTCCCAGACATCTAAGTGGGCCTTGCAGACGAAAGCCTGCATGGACCCTTGGGGATCTATTCCATTACTGTGAGAGCCACTGAGCAAAAGCTGAAGTGATGCAGCCTGTGAAATGCACTGACAAAGATGAATAAATTTGTGTGGCAGCCTGTGAGGCTCACCAATAAGACCATAGTACTTGCAAACCATCGATCATGACCACGCGGCACCCAACCCAATCAAGCTTATAGTTAGCGCTACTCTGTGCACATCTCATATGATAACGTGGTCTACACAAGTTTCCATGTACAGTCAACTCCTTATAGCGAACCCACTTATAGCGAATTTCGGGTTACAGCAAACTAACCGGGTTGTCCACATTTTAGCACATTCATTTTTTACCGCTTATAGAAACCAGGTATTCGACAGTGCTTCAACAAATATTCCTACGATTACCACAACTATGAATGAATAAATATTCTAGTCATTTTTTTCAAAGTAGTGACCTTGAGAAGATGGCAGGATGACAATGAAGGTCTTGAAAGAGAAAAATTTGTAAAGCCTTCAGCCGTCTGTGGGGATTGAACTCACCTACGGCAACAATTCACCTAGCAAATGAAAATCATCATCACTTTCCACTTCCGCCATCATACCATCCTCAAAAGAGAAGGCTGAAGGCTTTTACAATTTTTTTCTCTTTCAAGACCTTCATTGTCATCCCGCTGTCTTCTCAAGGTCGCTCCTTTGAAAAATGAGTATTTGGCGAGCCTACCTTCGTGACCTACCTACGAGATATGTGGGATTCCCAGATGTGAATCATGTAGACATGCTCATCAAGGGAAACATCTCGGACCATTATCTCATACTGCCATCAAGTTCCACTGACAAACTCCTGCGTGAACAATAGTCAGAGCTTGAAGCCCCATCTTTGCCCATCTTTTTTCAAGGATGCCGCAATGGTGGAATTGAAAAGTGATGATGATTTTCGTTTGCTGGACCAGTTGGTGCTGTAGGCAAGTTCGATCCCCATAAACGGCTGAAGGCTTTTACAAAATTTTTCTCTTTTAAGAATATTCTAGTATCTGTTCATGTTTCATGTACTTTAACCAATGTAATGAATAACTGGATAAACATGTACATATACACTACATGCACAATGCATTTCATGTATTGTAGTATTTTATAGCGCACAGAAGTACATGACACACTGTCAAAGGTGGACAACATGGAACAATGTTAACATCGCAAAAAAATACACACCAAATGTGATTCTAATCGAAAGGTAAAGTAGAAATTGACGAAGGTAAATGGATAGCAATGACATAAGAGTATGACACAGCAAACACAGAGAACAGCACAAAAGCTGTATAAGTTTGTAATACCAGACATTACTTCATAAAGTAGGAGTAGAATAGTGTAGAACACTACCCGAAACACTACAAGACAACATCACATACAGACCTGAAAAAAGTGTAAAGTCGGCCAGTTCATAACATGCAGAGCAAATATAGTAGCTTACTCAAAGTATTCATCACTTTCACCAGCATCAGTGTCCTCACATACAGCCTCTGAAGGTGCAAGATCAGGAAGTGATGGGGTGGACTTTACTTCAGGTTGGTCAGCCTTGTTGCTGTCTTGAGAAGCAGCCTGTCACTTCTGTTGAACCTCCTGCAGAATCTCAGTGTTCTTGTTCAGGAAGAGCATTGATTCAATGTTCTCACTGCTCAAACTTGCCCTTCTCTTCTCAGTTAGAATTCTGGTAGCTAAGAAGTTCATTCCGCTTCTTCAGGTGAGGCAGGGACACAGAGAATCCTTTTCACCAAATGAGCAACATCAGGGAAAGATGCTTCATGGTTTTTCCACCGCAGCAAAGGATTTGCATCCACGTTGCAATCTAGACATTCAAGGAAAGCCACGAGTTGTTGCTCACATGTGTTCTTTGCTTTAGAAGGCGCACTCTCTGTTACAGGTTGTTGCCTTGGAACAAGACAACTCAACAGGGATGGCTGCTTTGTCAAGATGGCACAGGTGAATCTTCAAGAACAGCATGTTTGGGTGCTGGCTTAAGCTCCTCCAGATGTTCATCTTCTACCTGAAGCAGTTCTCTGAGCAGGGCGTGAAACCTGACCTTAGCTGCTTCGGATAAGAATGCTAGCGAATTGAAGTGGGGGTCAACAGCTGCTGCCAAAGCTTCACATGAATGACAGCAAACCTTGTCCAGATGGAACTTTGCTGTAAGTTACTCTCTCAGCTTTCTCTTGACTGATCCAACAAACATGGAGTCCTCATCATTTTCCTCACATAGGTCTCGCAACCCAAACATCATTGGCAAGACAGTGGACACAGTTACACTCTTTCATGATGAACGGCCGTTCGTGGTGTCATGGAAAGGCTTGAGCAAGCTGCTGAGCTCTTTCACTAGCTTCCACTGCACAGGGCTTAGGTTAAGGCTTTGGTCAGAAGCCTTTGTTACTGATGCATCGTTCAGAACCACACAAATTGGTACACGGAGAGCATCCAGTTGCTGAAGCATGGCCAAGGTGCAGTTCCACCTTGTTTGAACTTCAGATACCAAGCCAAGGGTTTGCACGATGCCCTCCTGGCGCTGCCTTTCTCACAAGGCATAAGCATAACATTAGAGTGCTTGAAGTGGCCCACCAGTTTATGACACTGACCAAGGAGCTTGCTGACATTTTGCAAGTCCAGTGCATGACAAATTGTGGTCTGTAGGCAATGGCAGGCACAAGCTACAGTGAACAAGGATGGCAGGTCATCTTTCAGTTGGTAACATGCAGCAATCATGTTGGCGGCTCCGTCACAAACAACATCTGATAGGTTTTGCAAACCAATTCCCATTCTTCTGGCAATTAGTTTTGTCATACTGGCAATATTGCTAGCAGTGCAGCGTTCGGGAAAAGTTGGGTCTCTAGGACTGCTGCTTGCAGATTCCATTCATTGTCAATGAAGTGTCCAGTGTATGTTGCATAGGAGACATTCATTAAAAAAGACCACAGGTCAGTGGTGATGGCCACATCGTCAGCCTTCTGAGTACCTTGAACAACACTCCTTTCAGTGCCTCGTGTCGTCAGCAAATAATGGCAGTGATATTCGTTCTGCTGGGAACATTATAGGCAGGCTCCAGGTACTTCAGCAAATTGTTAAGGCCAGGATCACCTGGCATGGACGCAGGACAAAGTGACTCAGTGAACCAGTCCACTACTCGCTCAGTAATGTCATTTTCCCTTCCCTCCAAGATTAATTGTTTCCCTAACAATTCCTGCATGACAAGGGCTCCCTCCTTCATCAACACCTTCGAATCTTTGCAGGTGGCAGCAGCAGGAGTCAACAGATGCAGGTGGGTCAGGTGCTCACGAAGATTGCCAGTGGCAGAGCCATTGTAGCTCAACATCTTCTCACATATCTTACAATGTACTCACTGCCCACCCTCCACTTTCTCAAAGCTCTTCTACACTGAACTGCTTCCGTGAGAAGCCATAACTATGCATATGGTAGATCAACTGGCTAACCGATCATCACGCAAACTTACATGCTCAGGCTATGACTATGAGGTAGTGCTGGCCAACCTGCACTAGCAGATTGGGGTTAACTGCAGATAGTAAGCCCTACAGGTTATGTAGCAAAAGCAGCAAAATTGCAAGTTGTTACATGGATTGTGCATGCATGACAAACATGCATTTACATGTAGATCTACCCAGTGAAGTCTTGCCAGTCACATGTTTGCGACGGTTTTGCAGTCAGATAGGCAATACATCAACATACATGTGAACACTGGGAAAGCGAATATTCGAACATCACTTTCAGTAATCGAATATTCATCCCACTGTAAACCTTTGAATATATTTGCATATTTGAATGTTCGTTGCAGCACTGGTATTCGGTTCTAGCGAACACACTGCCAAGATTTCATGTGTGCATGCACATATATTCTACTCTATTCTATTCTATTCTATTCTTTATTATCCTCTATGAATGGCCCGAGGCCAGTGAGAGGGGGTAGGGGGACACCAAATCATAAGAAAAATAGAAGGAAAAAGGAGGGGAAATCATTCAGAGCGAGGCATCTATACAGTAAACAAGGCTTAGTACAGCATGAGAGGTGAATGGGTATAGGCTAAGGCATAGTAAAGGTGGAGCAAAAGGAAATAATTATAAGCTAGTATGATTCTCTCTCAGTCTCTGTCTCTTTCTTTCTCTGATTAGCCATCTTTCTCTTCCTCTATTTCCATGTAGTTAAGTCTCCCTCTCTCTTTCTCTATAGTCCTCTATCTTTCTCCTATACTTCCTATCACCATCTAGCCACAGTAGGTTCTCTTTGAGTAGACTACCATGTGTCTGTTGAGTCACCTACATTAAATAAAAGCCACTACTAATATAAACACTATAGCTGGAAATACTGTTGAGTATATTCATGTACATATGCACTGCCACACATGTTCCGTGAACATACATGTATACATGTACATGTATGCATGCATCCCATACAGAAGGCTATAAAGAACTTCTGTGATAAATAACTAAATGTTCGTGAACATTGAGGTTCCTTACATCCAGAGTCGATTGTACATGTACCAGACAGCTACCAGCTGCTCACATGCATTGTGCACTGCATTGTCCTACACGCAGGACAGCTCATGCACGACTACAGTCCAACTGGTATTTGAACATGTTGACATTCTAATGACTGTGAGGCGAAGCACCTTCATGCATGTTGCCGTCAACTGCAGATCCCTGGCCCACCTGTGCAGCACACCGTACAATTTCCAGCAAAGCCTCAGCAAGATACGGACATACAGAGATTGGGCCGACCAGAATCGATAAGTCAATAGGTCAAGAGCTGAGTCAATAAGGAATTTAATCAATTTCGGAATCAATTCCAGCCAGGGATCATTTTAGCCCTAACCGAAATCCTATCTCTAACCAGCGCAAAGCAGCAGCAAAGGCAACTCTAAATTGTGGATCTAAAGGGAGTCTCTGTAAAGATTAACTTCTCATTTACGCAAGTGTTCATGCAAGTATGTCAGCTGCACGAATCTCCCCTTAATCAGAATGACAGCAGCATGCTGTGCCACTTTTGAGTTTTATGCTTACATGAAAATTTCACCAGAGGCAAGTTGCTCGACCACTGTCTGAATTAGAGCAGAATACAGGGGCACCTTTTTTCCACAAATGAACTCTACAGATCCAACACATACATCCATTTATGAACAGTGTGAATGGCTTAACCCTAACCCAGATGAGGTAATCCATAATCTACTCTAGGAGCAAGTTAAGGTCAGTGATCTGTAGTAATCCATGCAGGCGCTGACATGGTAGCGTCCAGAACTTCCCGATAACCAGGCATGGCTGAGCTGCAGCTCCACATGCTTCACATGAACCATAGTCTCATACAATTCCAGGATAGTCACGTGTTGGCAGATCAATAATGGGATCAATTTTCTTTTGAAAACAGTGAATTACTTTAATCCCGGGTTAGTTTTGGTAATCTAACTTGATCCAGGATACAGCCAAAAAAAAACAGGCCCAGTTTGAACTTGTTAAAATATGTGATTACACACTTCAGTCATTGCAAGAATCATGTGCATAATTTCACCAAAGGTGGCTCCACTCCATAGACCCTAAGCCTTTTTTATTTTAAGTTATGGCTCTGAGGCCCCTAGGCGTATAACTAGTTTGTAGCTTTCGGCTGTTGCATGATGCTGTGTATTAGTCAATCTGAGAAACCCCTTTACTACCCCCAAAATACTTTCCAAACTATGAACTTATTTACCTTGAACACAGACTGCAGGTCCTCTGTCTGTTGTCTCCCATCCTCTCTCTGTACAGGTAAGAGCAAAATTCGTTGAGTTCAGACGGAAGCCAGGCTGACAGCGAAAGGTTGCCATGGCCCTGCCGTGCATATCATGACCACGGATCAGCGTGGCATTGGGCGGCGATGGTGGGCTTGTGCAAGTGACATTGGAGGCTGTGGAATGAACACAACACACGATGACACACCAGAGGAGTACAACATTGACATCAGACCAGACTCACCCAAAGTAAGTACACAGGTAGATTGCCAGAGTACTGCATCATACATCTCAACACGGCAGTTTGGTCATGTAAATATAGAGGCCTAGGAACGGTGCCAATGAAGTGTAAACCGTGCATTTCATACTATTACAGTATGCATTTCAGTACTATTATACACTGAGTGCACTACAAGCTGTGTTGCCAACATTTCCATCAGTAGCTGGAGGTGTAATTTATTTACATTTCACAGCACCAATCTTCAGCAATGGTAATAATTCAGTAAAAAACCCTGCAAATATTGTTTTTTTTGCAGGACTGTATACTCTCACATTTTGAAAATAACTTGGTAAAACAGACTGGCCCTCCTGTGTAAAGATGTTGGTCCATCGCCTGGGCAACCATAGACATAACAGGGAAATTACCTTGCGGTGTTTGTTTCCCACCTGGGCATATTCAAATTAGTGATGTGCCCAGATAGTCGGGTATCCGTGATACCCGAAAAATGTCTGGGTAATCTGTAATGTTTTCAGGGAAATGACCCTATCGGGTAGAGTGGCGCCAGCTTGCACTGCGCGTGCACCATACAACAACCTTAAAATGACAGTCCACAAGTGTGTTCACTCCATCATGGTCCTTCAGTGTACCAGTGTTGTGTACAGCACCCACTTATCCGTCCATGATATTATTGAAGCAACTTTTCCGCATAAAATATTCAATCGTCAGAGGGGTGATGTCGAGGAGGAGGTTCATGTCAAACCACCCTTTTAATGCTAACACCCAATCAGGTACCCATGCTATGTGAGAAATGATACCTGGTGCTCGATACCCGAAAAATGCTACCCAACTTATCACCAAAATTGAATTTACCCATAAGCATCAGTACAGTTGCAGGCACAGTGCTCACTGGCTGGCGCTCCAAAAACTAGAACTAAAAGGTTTTATTATTTTGGCCATCTATCCTCAGAACTCAGTAGAGAATCAGTTTGTAGAATTGGATTTAATGGTATTTGGTAAGGAAAGAATAAAATCAGTAAGTCACCTATTTTATCAACAATTTTGGCAACAGTGCACTTGCTAGCAAGCAGAGCAGGCTTCATCTGACTCATGTAGAGTGTGTGTACTTAAAATGGCTTAGAACAAAAATGAATTTTATTGAGTCTTTATCTGCAATCATTCCTAATCTTCATTTCCCAGCTTCTGGACTTCACTTACTCCATATACAGTGAGGCAGTTGAGGTATCCAGTCTGCAGAATGAAAATCACACCGACTTTTATAAGAGCCCACCAACGTAAACCCAGGAAATGCACAATTAAATCTTAGTTGCTGCCTGTCGGAAAATTCCTCTTCACTTATCCATCCTTCACTCAGCAACGTCCCACTAGGCTTATGTTCCCACTTGGCCTTCAAAATTCCTCTTTCCAATGCAAGATAGCAGTAGAAGTCTACAGAGGGAACACAGAAAATCATCCTATGTAAGTAAGCAAATCACATCAATGGTGTTGAAATGATACCAAGCAAAAATGTATCACACACTGGGCGCACTGTCTGCGTGCAGTGGCAATGAGAATGATGACAAGCTGTTTACTATGCAGCAGTGGCTTCACATACATTACGTATGCCACTGTGCTAGTGCTGAGCACCTGTATTTAATGCGCATTTTCTTGAACTTCGAACATAATTTTCCCAACAATACAGGAGCATAATACTGGACCACAGCTATAAGATAAAAGTATGTCAAACGAGCTTTCCAACAGTATATCATACAAGCAATTCATGCGAGGGATTGTGAAGATATCCTACCCTGAAGTTGCTACTATTTGAAGGGTAGCTTCTCCTATTTTTACCGCTTTTGTGAGCAGAGAACATTCTCTTGAGACCTCAGATCAAAATTCAAAAATCATATGACTCTCAGAATGAATCTCAGGTATCCAGCACACCTTGAGTTTACATCATAGGACCATCATAGGTAAAGTTCTGTTTGTTCAAAAATCAAAATTTCCTACCTCCCTATGCATTGCGGCTGTGTATGACCAAAGTGTTAGCACCACATGCGAAAGCGGGAAAACCGTCATTCATGCCATTACCTTAATGGTTCGTCACAGAAAGCAAACTGTGCATGGAGGAAGCAGGAAAGTCCTTGCTAGGCCTAAACAACTAGCTCCTTGGGCACTGAGTCTACTCAAACTCGTCCAGCTATAGTCCCGCACAGTGCTCCATTCATTCGAACGCTCGCCACTCAAACATCTAGCTCTAACCCATCGCTCATCTCAGTCGCAACTTCATCTCACCTGCTAGCCTGCATCTTCATGACAAGAACGCGAAGCTCTAGCAAAGGCAGAGCGACATGTGATTTCCTTGCGGTTGTGCCTGAGCATGCTGAGACTGTATGCATGACTATACAAGACTATGCGTGAGCAGCTTGCTGTCAAGCATGTACATGCACCCACCCTATGCATGTGCGGTCGCCATTTTAACACTTGCCATTGATGGCCAAGGCTGCACCCAGCATGACACTTCATGAGCATTTTTATATACTTAAGCAAATGGTTCTCTCCTGGATCGAGCATAAGTTTTTTGAAACGTTTCAGCTCTGTTGCCCGAGTTTTCATCAGGTTTATTTCTTTTGGATAGAAGTAAGCACATTATATAGCTGAGTAATGTGTCTTTTAGAGTATGCGTTGACGGAGCACGTTTCCCATGGGAGAGGTGTAGTTGAGGTGTTCTGATACAGTGATTGAGATGCGGGATGACATGAGAATCTGAGATAGCATGTGGAGATGTAGGTAGTGGAATCTATTGTAGTAAATCCAGCCAGAATGCACTTAGCTCTACACCTTTCTCTCTACTCATACTTGGTTTCTGTCAAGAGATCCATACAGCTTATTTGATCCTTCTGGCTTCGTGATGTCTTGAACAATCAAGGATTTCCAGATTCTCTCAGTCTCCCACACGCCATCTCAAATTTTCATGTCACCTCACACCTCATTCACTGTCTCACAACACTTCAACCACACGTCTCAGATAGGAAACACGCACCGTCAACATGTACTCCAAAGCACACACTACTCAGCTCTCTTCTATCCAAAAGAAATAAATCTGATGAAGACTCAGGTAAACTGAGGCAAAACGTCATCATTCAAAAAAAAAACATACGCTCGTTCTAAGAGAGAACTGTTTGCTTAAGTTGTGAATTCCCAGCAAGAGCCTGCAGAAGCATTTTTATATAGACTTAAGTCTTATTAATACATAGAGTGAAGAGCAGAAACTTTCAAAACTCCAAAAACATGGAGGCCATCAATACCATCAACAGCTTGGCAAGATCTCACCTAGAGTGTTCCTTCATAAATTAGTCTAAATAGAACTAATTATTTTAATGCTCAATTATCTTATCATTGTTGTTGACGATCATGCAAGCTCTGGGATGCAGCTGTAGAGCAACGCAGCAGCATGTCACGCCGTCAACAATAACATTTGAGTCATGTGAAATTACGCCTTACTTGGCTGTTGCAAGACAAAAGTGATGGGAGTAATTATTGCTCTTGATCAGCACATAATTAATACATGTATCTGTACCACAGCACAATAAAACATATTCAGATTTCCTCATATGGTAATTTATTCCATCGGGGCAAGGCTACTAAATTTGTCCATCGATATCACCAATGCAAAGTTTGACACACGAACAAAACAAATCCAGGCGTTTCTGAACACTTAACGTTTACTTGGGAGAAAACAAGTGCCCAGAATTGAAAATGACACCCCTACAGACACCCGACGTTCCAACAGGTACCTCCTCATACTTTGACAAGAGAAATGCCATTGTGCACTCTGCAAACTGACATGACCAAGTGATTAATGACATAATAGCAGGACGGGTCTATTACTCTGATGCAATAAGATCCAGTAGACAATCCACTCCAGTATTTATTGCATGGAATAACTCATGCACTTTCCTGATTACTAAATCAATTACACTGCCTCATGGAGAACTTCTAGCTATGTTTCGATAAAATTCTTGCCACACTTGCAACCCCTTTCCTATTCTATAGTTGACAGATGCTGCCATTTGTCAATGCTCAGATCTTTTCAAGTGTTTGCGCAAGTGCAACCCGAATCAGCAACGTAAACCACTTCACTTGAAGAACCACTTGAGTGCTAGATAAATCCAATGAAATGTGGGCGAGCCTGAGAAATCCTAAGTGCAGTGATTCTGACTTTTTGGAGCGAGCGTGAGGGCACGCGGATGGCTGACATGGGTCAGTATCAGCAAGAGGTGTTGACCTCAAGATTTGTCTGCCTTGCCATAATTATGTACAACCACGCACAGCATTGCAGAGATGAAAATAAAACCAAAGACTCCCTATGTTCAGCAACACAGAAGAGAAGGGAGAAAAAAAAGACTGTCACAAAATCAGACGCAAAATGAACGAGACAGTGTGAAAATCTCTATGAATAGGAGCGCAGTAACAGTGCTTGCCCTCGCTGTACTGTGTACGTGGTTAAGCAAATGTGTCATCTCTTCAACTCAGCATTCTAACGTCTCCTTGATGTAATCTAAGTTACAGTCATGCAGACATGTTAGTGTGTTGCACTCCTGTCTCAAACGAAGCCTTACTTTCTTTCTTTCACTTTCAAGCCCAGACTTCCGGTCCATAGTGGCATATGCCATGAAATGTTTATCACTGAGGCTTTTGCTAGATTTGGCCTTTGACAACCGCACTTGTAGACATAGCCAGCTACGTTGCCAGGTATAGACAGCAATCACATACATTGGGATTACAGCTGCGGCTGATCATGGCACTTGTGTGTGGAAGGCCACAGGCTAGATCGAACCTTCTTCCCGCCTGACAAACTTTGCATCGATGTCAATACACTTCATTCACCAATCACAAAGTACTGTAAAACGTTTGGAGTCCCTCCGCTCAGAAACTCACTGGTTATGAGCCTTTCTTGTCATGTGCCTGGCTGTCATAACATACATACCAAACCCCTTGCATAATACAGGCGCAAGCGATTTCTGGCAGCCAGCAGCTCTGTTTCACATGACACAATTCAGTTTCCATCATTCTATTCTGAAAGTGTCATTGACAGCCTGAAATCTCGCCAGGCTTGACTCTAAAATATTACAGAGAACACTAGTTATTGCTAATCAAATGTTGGGTAAACAAAGAAGAGAGAAGGCCGTACCTCTTTTTTCTTCGTTGGCAGAAGAGCTGGCAGGCCGGAAGAAGATCTTGCAAGTCATCATGCATCTGTACATGTACACATCCCTATCGGCCTGCTAGCCTTTGGCGCTGGGATTTAACGAAGCTGGCTTGAGATACAGCAAATTGCCCAGCAGAGTTACTTGCTCCAACACATTGCCCAACATGCTCTAGAGTCTAGATTCCTGAGTCTAGTCGATCCACATGCATGCTAGTACATATAGATCAACCTGGTACAGTGTACTGGTATAAGTACAGCTTCGTGCAAATGAAACTGGCACCTCACGTGACCTTGCTACGGTTTGATTCGACTTGATAGTGTATAGTTAGTCATGCCATCCTATACGTCGCACAAGTTTTGATCAATAATGCCAGGTACCAGTTTCATTGCACCGAGCTATATACATGTTCGCCTACATACCATACACACATTGTACAGTAGGCTGCGGATACATGTAACATGCTTCAATCTGACTCTAGACAACTGGCACTTGACTGCTGTATTGTCTATGTGTACAAATATCTGGGCAGACGTGTGTCCCTTACCGCATAACAACGTGCACACTGTGCCACCTGCCGGTCAGTTCACAACACACCAGGCCAGGATCTATGTACATACCTCAGTGTAGAGCACGCTAAACTCACTGGATTGCCTGGTGCATATCAATGTAACGTGCAGCTAACGTACAGGAAACCAGCCACTGCAATATGCATGCACAAAAAATGACGCTGCCACTGTGTGCATTCCTGGCAGCAGCAGATATGCATAAGCAACGCAAATGACATTGTTATGTCCGCTTATATTATCATGCTCATGAGGAGTATACGATGGACGACACGGACATAACAGACTACCACATATAAATGTAAGGCCTTTGGCCTCACCCAGCAATCATGCTATATAATTGCATGTTACACACATGTGCACACGGCCTTGTTGGGCATACGGCTTACACACTGCTGCGCACGCTCATGCTCAAACAGACTTTCGTACCAGCAGGTAGCATGCACTCTACAAATAATGCCATGAAAAAAAATGAATATGGACAGCATCAGACAGTCCAGGCACATTGTATGCGAAATGCACATCTTAGTAACCCACAAGCAAATAGTGTTCACCATGGATGTAGGCTGTACTGGCCAGGCCAGCCATATCAGCCACACAATAATTCAGTCATTTGAGTCCACAATGACAAAGAGATATTAAAGACTCTGGGTGAACACAGATGGTATGATACAGAAAATGTTTCAGTGTTACAACACCTTCCTCAGTTCTGAGAGTAAGACAATGACCAGGACAAAATTGAGCTGCTGGACCTCTGAAGTGCTGTATATCTAGAGAGCCAACGTGACTACAAGTGTGAGGGTGTGTGCGCTAGTGGTTTGTGGTGTGAGCCTTGTCGTGTGGTTTTGTGGCTAAGGTGCTAATATGTGGTATGTGCATTGAGTCGTTATGCATGTGTGAGTGATGCGAAAAACGGGGTGTGGTTATGGTAGAAAACCTGTTCCTAATTCTTCCTCATGTCAGTTAAGGGCTGGGTTCCGTTTCTTGATTGCCATAGCTTCCTCGATGTGCATCTGCAGCTGGTCTTGGCCTTGGCAGAGTGTTTTCAAAATGATCTTTGGCACACTGCCTGGATGTTCTTTTCCATAGTGCTCACTGAAAGCAGAGTCTCGGTCATGTGTCTTTGCATCGTGGCCATGTTCCATTGAGTCCACAAGGTGGGGCTCGCTCAGGTTCTCCCCATTGACACGCATACAAATAATCAACAAGTACCAGAGAGCTTTGGCATTAACCAAAGGAATAGCTGAAACTCCAATTCTAACTTGCACTTGTGTGAATAGTTTGTGAACAATGACAGTCACAGACACGTCATCAGGCAAACAGTCATTTTTGCTTTCCTCAATGCCTATGCCCTAAGAAGAAACACCGACTCAAAGATAAACCCAATCTAAATTCTACCTGCTGTTTGATTTAGCATTTAATAACAACACATTGCCACAAAGAAGCCAGAACAGAAATAAACACTTACGTGTTGGACAAGCGCTTATCACACCCCGGTAAGTGTTATTCACACAGGCCACATGGAAGTTGGTGTTACGCCAAGGACCACTCAGGTGTCGACAGAGAAACGCAGTCTCGAAAGTGCCACTATCCAGATTTCGTGTAAAGGGGGAAACTGGATAACGATAGTAGAAGCGCTCCCAAGTGGAGTTCAGGTGGCACATGTTCACTGTAAAACAGCAAGTAGAATTAATGTGTGAAATTATTTCTTCTCTACCAAACAGAGGTGCTAGTGAAGAAAAGGTGCTAGGCAGACTGACCTGTTAAATCTAATCTCACTCGTAGCAAGCAGCAGCCAAACAACACTTCAAGAAAATTAATTCAGCAACAAAAAACATGGCAGCAAATTTCCCCACATAGGAAATACTGCCACAGGACTGACAGTAGGATGAAATGAACTGCTAAAAGCACAGCACTTAAACCCAGCCCTTTTCATGCAAAATATTTGCCTTTTGCAATCAATAAAAGCATGAAAGTGCGCACCTTGATCACAATGAGATGCTACTGTCATGCAATCGCCATTCAAATTTGCAACCACTTTTGATAAAGAGAGGGGATGCTATTTTCATCTATTTGGTTTGGTGTGGTCGAATGCGATTATTGTTATTTCCTTGACTATCCTGATAAATTATGTCTTCCTTGCTATTATTGCTGTTTAGCCCAAAAATTATCACCGTTATTGCTTTTCCCGCAATTGTCGGTTTACTCTCAACTCTCATCAGAAAATCGCGTGCTATATTCGCTATTTTGCTATTACAATGAATAGCGAAAATCATGACAATAGCATGAGACTTTCAGGGTGGATTAATAAAAATGAACAATAGCAAGAATAGCAATAATGGTGACAAGAGCATGCGAATTTCTCATTGAGACAAGGAATACCGACAACAGCGACAGTAGATAAAATAGCAACAATAATATGCGACTCTCAAAGAGTCAAGGAAAACTGATGATCGCAAGAACAGCGAAAATCGCGAAAATAGCATGAGACTTTCTGTGTGGATCAATAAAATTGGATAATGGCAAAATTAGCGATAATAGCTACAAAAGCATGGGGTTTTAGAGGAGAGAGAAGAGAGACAGACAGCAACTACAATATAAAGAAGATAGCGACAATAGCAATAATAGTGACAAAAGCATGCGATTTTTGAGGAGAGACAAGAAATAGCGACATAGCAACAATACAGAAACCAGTGACAAGAGCATGCAATTGTCCAGAAGAGTCTCAAAAAACCAATGACACCAGAAACAGAAAAAATCAAAAATCACAAAACATGTTATCACAATAATAGCAATGACAATAGCAACAACAACACTATGATACTATCAATCTGCGCACTATCCTCAACAAAAGATCAGTGGATTACACCAGACACCATCCCAACTAAGCAGTTATAAGAAGAAAGCACTGACACTGGATCAGAGGAAAGGAAAGAATTTGGGCAGTGCAAGTGCAGATCCAACTTAGTACGTTTCGCATTGCGCACAAATACTCTAACCACTGAGCTATCACATCACAGCAACTACTGCAGAACACTTTCACCTCATGTGCCAATACCAGTGCTGCATTGCCGTTGACTGCAATGCTCCAGTCTACTTGCCTGACAATAACCGACACCATGCATGTAGACATAGCTGTGACGTTATAAGTTGATACTGTGATAGGTTTATTATGTAACAATGTTTATAATGTGACTTATATGGCCTTATAATTATATTACCAGTTGCAATAATTTAACTCATGTGTTGGGACTAATGTTTAGACTGTAGCCAATAAGGCCATATATGTTTATAAGATGAGCTTAAAAGGAGCTGTACACTGATTCTTTCAAAAACAAAACACACATACCATTAATAATCAGGCATGGTATTAAAATGCCATTCTTGCTCATTTGACTTCCTTCACACTCTTATTACAATGACACAAACATGGCTGGGGCAACAGCTGGTGCTGTCCAAATGCAAAGAAAAGAAGAGCATTCAAGACATACCTGATGGCCATTTTGTCACGTTCCTGTGCGGATCAATGGTTATGTAGTCCTGAGGTTCAAACACATCATACCCTAAAAATTCACAACAGAGCATGAACAGGGTTTTTACCACGTATTCTGGAAGACATCTTTAACAGACACTTAGGTTTGTGAATTCACGTCTTCAAGCAAAAAAAAGTACATCTTGACTTGCACAAGTCCTGACAAAAATTAAGATCTAAATGCAGTACAGTGCAGGTCCTGCTAACATGAGAATGATGTTACGACTGTGAATTCGGGGGACAACAATGAATGGCATATGAATCTGAGTCCCGGCTGAGCGAAACAAATGCCTAAGCACATGGGTAAGGTAGACTGCCAGTTGAAAAATAAATAAAATGATCAATACTAAGAGGATAGCAATTGCAGGCCAACCCCATATAATGTTCTTTTATGGGAAATAGATCCGGCCTGATCACCTACAGGGCCCCACAGAAAAGGACTGTAACCCAGAGGTCTATATTTCTGAAACAGCCTACAAGTATTACACGGATAGCACTCGTAGGCCAGCCCTATTCCATGCTGATCGTGCGTTCGGAAACCCTGCTGTGGGTGAGACAGCATTGACCATACTCTTCCTGGCCCACACTGATCAATGAAGGCCATGATCAAAGTTGAAAGTTCTCCTTCATATTCTTGGCCCTCAAACATATCTCAAACGGTATTCTTTTATTTGGACAGGACTACAGTTTAATGTGACTGTTTCAGAGGTACTATGGCCCCCTAATCCAGCCACATAATATGACAACAGTGTAACAGCGCCTGTGAAGCTGTCATATTAAAGCGGCAGTGTCACACCATCCAGTGTATGTGTTGCTGCCATTATAAAGGAGTGAGGGAGAATTAAAATGACGTCTGCAGCTGTTATGTACAAGTATGCCCACGATTGCTGCGCGGCATGCTGCTTGCTAGCTAAAGCGCCCAAGAATGCACAAGTGTATGCTAGGCGCCATGTTTTTTCAATAAACAAAAAAAATCACCAAATAGCATGACACTGCTGCTTTATTAATATAATTAGAGGTTTAAATTGTATTTTGGTCCTCATAAGATAATGTCTTATAACTCCTCATAGCTTCTTCTCTGGCTAGCTTGTCATTTTACCACTTCAGATAAACCCCTATGCTCAAGCTACTGACTAGCACCCAGTTCTGTTCTCACACCACGTAGCAGCTCCGAACAGCTGTGAAGAGATCAGGTTTTCAGCCTTACTTTCGCGAAAATATGCATTATGACTTCTAATTAGACTTTGATCTCTGGATCGCGTGGTCGGCCTGGGCAGGCTGCGCGGATATTTTGGGAGGGCTGGGTGAGTGGACCAGCATTATGTGCATACGTGCCTAGCGTGCAATGCTCCAAGACCATCATTTGTTTGCTATGCCCGTACTTGTGACGTTAAACTTTTAAGCACCATTGGTAATGCCATCCCCTCAGTTTGCATCATTCAGTTTGCACGTTTGCGGAATCAAGTGGGCTTCAACGACATGACATGGGGTTAGATGATCGATGGTCACCGGTCTGCAAAATGTATTTTGCTGCCTTCGCGGGCTACTAAGTAGTATACTAAGTGGGGGCCCTGGAACACTCCGTCAGAACCCTGTTAAAATGGTCCGTCAAATCCCTGTTAGCATACAGCCATCAGAACCCCGTTAAAATGCTCCGTCAGATCCCTGTTAACATATTGCTGTCAATCCCTGTTAAGCATACTCCAGCCAAACCCCGTTAAAATGCTCCGCCAAATCCCTGTAAACATACAGCCGTCAGACCCCGTTAAAATGCTCCGTCAAATCCCTGTTAGCATACAGCCATCAGAACCCCGTTAAAATGCTCTGTCAGATCCCTGTTAACATATTGCTGTCAAACCCTGTTAAAAATCCCTGTTAAGCATACTCCAGTCAAACCCCGTAAAAATGCTCCGTCAAATCCCTGTTAACATACAGCCGTCAAACCCCGTTAAAATGCTCTGTCAAACCCCTATTCATCTCAAATGAAAGGTGGTTTAAAGACATCTCTACCTATAATAAAAAAAAAGTTTCTAAACTTTCCTTCCAAAAATAAAGATGTCAATGCAACAATCGATGAATATTAGCAGCACGACTGCTCCTCAACCGAAGCGACGGCGCAAGCCGGCCAAGGCCAGAAGGATCACACGGATTCCAGACTGGGTATTCCGTAACTCCGAGGATCAGTGTAACGCGAGCACAAAGAAAGGCCGGAGGTGTAAGTTGAGAGCTGGTGTGAGCGGCCTTTGTAAGCGGCATCAACCGAATCCTGAGAGGAAGCCTTACCGACCAGCTTACACCTTAGCCAACAGAGCATTCAATGGCTATGACGAAGGGTATGACATTCGCGTGGTAAAGCGTGTGAAAGATCCAGCGACGTACTTGACAGCGAAGAAGAAAGACCTTGCACGGCTCCTGCGGGCCAAACTCG
>JAOWAW010158290.1:0-20475 GCA_028565695.1 Nicola tetela | reverse complement strand
AAAGAAGAAGAAGAAGAAGAAGAAGAAGAAGAAGAAGAAGAAGAAGAAGAAGAAGAAGGAGAAGAAGAAGAAGAAGAGGAAGAAGAAGAAGAAGAAGAAGAAGAAGAAATAAATAAATAAATAAAGAAAGAAAGAAAGAAAAAAAACAAGGAAAGAGAAAAGTCAAAGGAAGAGATAAATGTGTGCTATGATCAACTTAAGGAAGATCAGAGAGAAAAAGAGACCAAAGGAATATTTATCATGAGAGCAGAAGCTACACAAATTGTTGTGGAACAGCGAGAGTGAGGAAGCAGTGGAATAAGGCAACCTGTTTCAAATCAGGATAGTAATCCAGAAGAATGAAGATATGTGGCGTGCACTTAAGGACAAGGGAGTTCTAGAGCAGGGGGAACTCCAAGGCATCGACAAGAACGAGACTTGGAGGCAGAACCTTTAGTTGAGGAGGTCCTTGGTTGTGCAGCGTCTTAAATAGCAGAAGTAGACAATGCTCCCGGCGATGCCAGCTTATAGAGTTGGTAGGCAAAGAGATTCTAGAATTTCCAAACAAGTAGAGCCCTTAATAAAGGTGACATGGCTCTGCAACTCGTATGCCGGAGCTTTTCGAGTCGTTTCAGTGAGATCACTGTCGTGGAAACACCACTCCAGACGGCACTACAGTACTCCAGCTTCGAACGGATGAATACAACGTTGAGACGTCTGACAACAACAGATGGGAGACCATAGCGGTAAGAGAGGATCTTACAAGAGCCACCGTAGAGGTGCAACGTTTTGAATGAGGTAACTAACGTGCTTTTTCTATCGCAGTTCCTCGTTGATGGTGATTCCGAGGTGAATGTGAGCTTCCGCTCGTGGCAAGTGATCGCCACTCATCATGATCGCGCCACAGCTAGATTGTTGGTCAAGACAAGGCTCTGCAGATTTCGCTGCATTTATCTTCACTTTCGTTGCACTGGCCCACTTTGACACCTTCACACGGTCTTCTTACATTTGACCGGCAGCACAGCCTGCAAAGTTTGCCGCGACAGCCTTCAATTTCTGTACAGCAAGGAGTCATCCGCACACAGAGCAACGTACGGCATTTGCAATAATTATTGTGGTTGGTAGATCACTAAAATAGAGAAGGAAGGGGAGGGGCCCCACTGAACCCAGAACCTTGAGGAACACCAACGTAATCGGCAGTGCTGAAGACAGGCACCCAGAAACATTGGTTTGGATTAGACTGTCACTATATATAAGGTAGCTCTACAGCCAAGAGAATGCGACGCTACCCACGCCAAACTGGCTGAGCTCTGTGAGAAGAACCTGGTGATCTACCCTGTCCAAGCAAGGGCTGCGCATAAGGAAACAGCACGGATACAATTAAGCTGCGCTGGTCTAGGGCCTCATGCCAATCCTCTAGGGTTGCAAGAAGCTGCCATTCGGCAGATCGCCCACTCGACGAAAAGCCGAATTGCTCATCAGGCACGATGTTCTTCTGAAAGCAAAACGGACGGTATAACATTGGTAATGTTGGGTCTTTGCCGCCTTTCAAGATTGGTGAAATTGTAGCCTCCTTCCAGGTTTGCGGCGGGAAGACCCCGTCGCGCAGAGCACGGTTGAACAGGTCAGCGAGAGAGTCGACGGTTGAGGTGGAAGTTAACTTCAGTACATGTAGTTTGTTTTGAGATCTTGTCCTCGCCACAGCTCTTTCCACTAAGGAGCTGCTTTAGGAGGCGGAAAACGTTGTCTGAGGTGATGGGGGGAAACTCAGTAAGTATGGCGTCTGGTGGAGACGCAGTCTTTTATCTCACACCCCTCGTCGTTGATGGTCTCTTGCAAGAAGTGCCTGTGGCTGGTTTGACCATTCCTCACTCCCGAGTCCAAAGCTCCTGAAATTCTTTTTTTTCCAATAAGTATATACACAACTTGGATTACTAAAGCTGCGCGTTCTTTTGCCCCACAACTTCGGCCCTGATTAGCCTACCTGCATTCATACTAGTATGATGTTAAGTAGTATGATGTTACTTCATGCCCAGTATATATACAGCGGGAGATACGCGACGTCAATCTGGCGGTGCTTGTATGCACATGCATACCGTATGTGCATGCATGACTGGTTCGCGTGTGGACATGCCAAAGCCCGCTTTTGCTGCACAGACTTTGGGTGGGTTTGTCTAACGTTCGATTCAAACGAAAGCAACTCCAGTGCATTGAACAATATTGTACGAGCTCTTCATATAATTCGTAACTATACTACCATCGTTCGATTCAAACGAAAGCAGCTCCAGTGCATTGAACAATATTGTACGAGCTCTTCATATAATTCGTAACTATACTACCATCGCGGTCGGTTCATATGACATGTACATGTACGCAGGCAGTGTTTGACCCTAAGATGCAAACGATCGCGAATGAAACATCCCAGCAGTCCCACCATCCTGAAGATCAACCTCGGGAACGCCAGACTTATCAGTGCGAAAGCCGAGAAATGAACACTCTATGTCTTAAAATGCCCCATTTGAAAATTTAGGCCGTGCCATGACACTGCGAATGCTAGTGTAGTCTGAGTATCAGTGGGCTTGTGCTGCTTTGGACTGAATATGCTCACGGCTTATTGCTATGATTTTACTCAGGCCTGTCCGATTGAGAAAACGCTCTTTGACAGAAGCACGGATTGGTAGCGGTAGGAGTTTTAAAACAGCAGCGCAACGTGAAGAGAATTTCCCAGCAAAACAGTCACAAGAAGGGTTCCGCCACGTTTTCATGAGACGTTCCGCCAGAAATGCCCCTGGCTTCATCAGTCATAAGAAAGACACGGGAGTACAGAAAGCTGAATCTATCGCGCCGGGGGTGTGAATGCATATTACTATAGGTGTCAAAACCATATCACACAAGAGGAGAAACGTCTCACAGAAGAAATATTTTTGTGACTGGTGTCCTGAGAAATCCTCTTCATGTTATGACTACCCAGTCAGGATCTCTCAAGTCCAAGCAGCGCAATATTTGCAGAAAACAAAGTGTGTCCTCCCGCTTTACAGGAAATAGACGATGTGAATGCTACAAAAACACGTGGCACGCCAATGAAGAAGACATACGAGACACATGCGCAAACACTGATTGTCAATTGATCATGAAGTTCATGAAATTGGTCTTGCGCTCCATGCTAACTTACTAGAACAGGTCCTGGCTTGGCTAACAAACATACTTAGCGTTGTGTTAAAACGAATGCTTGAATTCGTCGAATAGACACTTTGCTACAATGGGCACGGATATCATTACTAATGTTCCCGAACTTTTTTATCAATAGCCATTTGGATGTATAACCGGATATCAGTGGAGTAAATTCCGCTACTGCACGTCTCATGCATATTCCCGAGGCGATCGCAGTACGGTCGGTATTCGATATTATTATCATTGCTCGACTGAATAATGGACTCAGTCATAGGAAAGCTTGTGTGCAGACAGATTCTACACCATGCACCACGCGCGCCAGCGCGGCGCGGCGCCAATCAATAGTTGTATTCAGTAAATCCGACGACATACACTCGACTACATCAGTTTACATGACTACAATTAAGTCACGACCACTTGCACTTGAAGAACAACTACAACGAGCTGATGACGGTTAGCACTGCCTACGGCCCTACATCGCTTCCTATATACTCACTGTTATCATGGTTGTGCTCCGCGATCCGGTCTAGGTGATCCTTCTGCAGGAAAAGCCAGTGAGCGGTGATGAAAGATCGAGGAGATCCGCACCGAATACTATTGACTTAGCCAGTTTGCTTCTAAAGACGAGTTCTATTTTCAGGGTTTTGCGGCCTGAGATTCAACAGCCCAGTTGCCTCGCGGGAAAGACATTGTGACAAGTGAGTTTGGCAAGCGCCACTCTTCTAACATCGGCAGCGAACCTTGCAGCCAGTGCCCTCTGAACACTAGCGACTAGCGAGTTTGTAGCGAACATGAGCGGGTTATCGCATATATTGTGAGTTTTCAGCAAATGCATTTCTCTCTCTGAGGTGTCGTCAGATTTGAATCTGCAAGCTATGACAGTGCATGCACGTGTGATTCTTCGGATTTTTGCTGAAACGCAGTGGCTCGGGTAAGTCGAGCAAGACGTTCAAACCGAAGAAGAACATTCCCGAGGGGACGCACCAGCACGACCTGATGAAGTACGCTGCGCAGACTCTAGGCAGTGGTAACCTCCGGCAGGCAGTTGCTCTGCCAGAGGGAGAGGATATCAACGAGTGGATAGCAGTGAACAGTACGTATACGTCACTAGCAAGAGCACGAAATATATATGGCCCCAGCTGGCCCCAGCTGCACCTCTGTGCGCCGGGATAGCCTTTTATTTTGTGCAGGAAATTCTACACCACTGCCAAAGGGATTTTACCTCAATTGTTGTCGCCACTCTATTGTTTTAGGTAGTTGTACGGTCAACTTCTCCAACCACATTGCCATCGTTTTTTTTGTCAGACAACTATTCGTATGTGTTAAGTGTGCCCGTATGTGTATTATATTGTGCAGTCAAGGCACAAAGAAACTGTGTAGAGCATTTCGTTATTTATTTAGGGAGCTGCATGGTTTGGAGCACAAAGTGCAAAAGAGTTTTCACGATTGGATTATTGAGGACGCTATTGTTCGGAAGTCATTCGTACGAGCTCGAGCGCTCGTTATCGCAAGGAGTATCAGCGGACGACCATTGCGCAATAACCGCATTGTGTATACAGACTCATCCGCTAGCTCATAAGATCCCCAAAGCTTATACGGTACTGATAGATATAAGCAAAGACGAATACATGTAGTTTACTCTCTGGACCCTTCCAATTATTTCTGACGTTCCACGTAGATCTACCAGCTCCAGTTGTTCCTTCTACAGACGCATGTACGCACGCATTCACACAGACACACACACACAGTGATCGTGTTTTTGTTTCCTCGAGAGTAGGATGTGTGCAGGCATGCTGTTGATTGGGCAGGATTCACAGTGTGGAATATGAGGATTCATTCTGTTGCCACAAGTTAGCACCTGCCATTTTTTACTGTTACAATTGTCAGACTGGACGTACACAAATTTTATCATTTGTTATTGGTAAAACATTTTTTGTGAAATTTTACCAATTGTTACTGGTGAAAAAACATCTGGTGGGAGCATCGGCATCAGTCAAGTCTCAGTAATTGAACAAAAGTAAAGTGAAGATGTTGAAGACAAAACGCAACTTGAAAAGTTTGAGAGACTAATACAGTGTATATATAGAGATTAATACAGTGTATATATAGCGATTAATACAGTGTATATATAGAGATTAATACAGTGTATATATAGAGATTAATACAGTGTATATATAATAGATTAATACAGTGTATATATAATGCACTTCACTGTACATCAAGGAAATTTTGTACGGGATGTTTATGGGTAACAGGCACATGGTTTTCTTTGGTATGTAACTGTGGGAGAATGGCATTGGATAAAGGCTGCACACACGCATGGTAATTGTATGTTTCACAAGTCTAGCTCAGCTTTGCATGTGGGTGTTCGTGATTTTAAATATTTAAAGGCTGGACCAGTTTGATGGCATTTCTTATTTGCAAGCCGGGAAATATTGCATGCACATATGTGCATGTGTTAGAATCTGTGTGTGTGCGTGCGTGTGCGCATTTTAAGCAGAGTTAGTGTTTATGTTTGCCCATTTTTTTTTTAAACTGAAACAATTAGCCGTGGACTTCTTCAACCAGATCAACATGTTGTATGGCACAGTGACAGAGTATTGCACCCCAGAGAGCTGTCCAGTCATGTCAGCTGGACCCAAGTAAGTGAGATAATGAAACACATGCTCTACTTGTATGTCTGGATGATTTGTGTATACCCTGCACAGTGCCCCAAGCTTGCTAGGGGATGCAATTGCAATGTTCAGCAGCAACCATGTCTGTGAAAAAAACACTTGCGAAATTTCTATGGCAGTGGATGTTGAAGCGAATAGTATTTGCCTTCGAGTGGCAAATTCTATACTTTATGACACGAATGCTCAAATATTCTCAAGTGTTACATGATGTATGTTTTGTAACCTGCTGAAAATCCCCAGTGTACTTATAGTAAATCAGGAATTGAAAAAAGTGCTATAACATCACAGAACATTCACAAACTTGACATTCAGCCAAAAAGATGTACTAGCAAACATCATCATTTGAAATTCTGAATCAGATATGTCACTCAGCGAAACTTAAACATTCAGGCAACAACTTATCATCATTTTAAATCCTGAATCAGTTGTGTCACCCTGTGAAGGTGATTGCTCTGTTGACAACCCCTGCTCATGCTGGTACAGAAAGTGATGGTGACATTGGTAAACCCAACATACAGTCGTCATCATCTGAATTAGGCGTGTTCCTCACTAGCTGTTGATGGCAACTCAGTGGCTGACCTATCCTCAACCAACAATCCCTGCTGCTGTGCAACCTACAAGTAGCAAAAGTACTTATTTAGGAACAGAATTGAGTTAACATTCTTGGGTGTTAGGCTGCATCTTTTGATAGTCACCACATTGCCCACTGCAGAGAAGAGTCTTTTGGCTGGAGTTTCCGATGCTGGTATGCATAGTAACTTGCAGTCCTTTAGTCCAACAGTTGGGAAGCGATGGTGGTTTGTCTTCCACCAATTGAGGCATTAATGCCCCAACTGACAGGTACCTCATCAAGATACTGCTTGGTTGATATCGTTTTGAAAATATGATGTTGCTCCCTCTCCTTGTTGTGGATGTGATCCCATAATCAGCTCAAAGCCTGACAACTTGGCCTTCTTTGGCAGGGGTCAACATGTTCTGTGACGTGTGCTTTGAGAGTGACCCTCTGGCCAAACTCATCTCTAGCAGCAGCTTTCTCTTCAAGCTCTTAAAGGGAAATTTGGTGGTTAGATATAGTGAAGTCTACTAGCACCAAGTACTTCTGAATACAGTGAACCACAGCTATGGCTAGCTACTACTAGTAGCTAGCGCTTTCACCATCTCTTGCATACGTTGTAGGCCACAATGGTGAGGAATGGTACTTGTGGTGTGATAGCTCAGTGGTCAGAGCATTCGTGCGCAATACGAAAGGCCCTGGGTTTGATTTCCAGTTGCGCTGCCCAAATTTTCCCTTTCTTCTGGTCCAGTGTCAGTGCTTCTTTCTTATGGCCGGTGAGTTGGATGGTGTTGTGATTGTTAATAACCCGGCCAGGATCGTGCTTTCCTTGCCGTATTTTGTCTGAACTGAACAAGCATTCATTTCGCTACTAGCTGAGACACAGTTACTTCTGCCACAGACCTCCAGACATGGTGCAATGGTTACTTGTATACTGGAGATACAAATCTATACTTAAAGCTGATCTAGGTTAAGACATTTGCTGTGGATGGTTGTGCATTTGTTTGCCAATGTTAATGTCTTGCCAGCCTAGTGGTCACAGTGCCATTATTGCCATTCTTGAAGCTGATCTAGGTTAAGACATTTGGTATGGATGATTGTGCATTTGTTTGCCAATGTTAATGTCTTGCCAGCCTAGTGGTCACAGTGCCATTATTACCATTCTTGATTGTTTGTTTCATTACACAGGCCAGCGCTTATATCAGGAACCTTTTTGTTAGGGTTTCTTCCCTTGAGCAAGATGGTGTTCGGATGAAATTTGCTGTGTACATTGATTCATTATTGAAGATTGAAGAACAATAAAATTCCTGCCTGTTTACCATGGAGAAAGACATGCACCAAACTCAACGATCAATGTCTAGAAGAAACATGATCATGGATGTGTGAAAGGAAGGAAACATCCTTTATTTCACGAGTTCACAGGCAGAACTGGGGGAGGCCAAGATGTTGACTCCACTGCTTGTGGCTACAAATTCCAGCATGGTTGTGAATACTCTCAGGCACGTAGCCAGCATAGGGCACATGGGGCACATGCACCTGCTAGATTTTTGATGATGGTTTTAAAAAAGGGCCAAACGTATCCCTGTGCAATCCACAAGTTACAATTAGAGATGTCTGAGATCGCAGATCGTAGGATAATGTACATCCTGCATGTGGAATTGTAAAACTTAAAGAACTTGACCTTGTTATACACTGCATATACCAGCAGATACTGATAGTTTCCATTAATTTAATTCAACTACATTGTCACCCAACCCAGCTTTTCCCTTCCAACGACAGCTTAGAGGGCAGGGCCAAGCCACTGTCAGTGCTGCCAGTGTCAAGGTTTCCGATTTTGTGAAGCACATGCTCAATTTGTGGATTTCCCATCACATGTATGTGTGACCAATTTTTTTCAGGATAGACAGCAAATTTTTTCTGAAGTCTTCATGCATGATGATGTTATTGAAGCTAAGCCATGCATGCAAGGGGATGTAGAGTCTACACAGCTGGTTCACAGGCTCATAGCCATTATCTCAATTGATGTGTGCATGGCCTTGCCAGTCCTAATGAGAACACAGGAAGGATCCGGAGTGAGGTGCAGAATGGTCAAGCATTGCTGCGCATGCGAATCAAGGCCTTTACTGACTTCCTGCGCAAAGTGCAGGCTATTTTAAGTTTCTGTACAAATTGACCAATCTTCACGACAGAAACGCTTGCAATTTTTGCAAAAGACATGAAATCGCCAAAAAAAATACTGTGTGCAATCGAAACTTCTGCATAAACTGTACTATAAGTGCAGTGCTTAGTGTCTCATTCCATGTGCAAATTTGCGAAAATGAAATGTCACAAATGAGTCCATTCTGAGAAATTGCAGAAATGTAGTGTCACATATATTTGGTGGTTTACAGTAGACTGTGCAGCACTGAAACAATAAAATATAGTAAGTCTTAAGTAGGCAGAAAAGCACCAACATGCACATGTAATGGTAGATTGGGTGCACCCCCTGTAACGGGGGAGCTGGCTATGCCACTGACTCCATTATTGCCATTTGGGAAGAGGAGGCATGCAGGAATCTTGCTAGAACATTGGAGCAACAAGCACACATAGCCGTCAATACATAATCACTAGCCAGTAGTTTAATGCATTTTTTTGCATTGAGAGAACATACTGCACTTTGGCTTGTGAAGCATTTCTATAACATGTAGTAATGAGTGTGTCTTGACTTGCTGTGTGTTTCAAGATATGAATACCACTGGGCAGATGGCCAGACAATCAAGAAGCCAATCAAATGCTCTGCACCAAAGTACACCGACTACTTGATGAGCTGGGTACAAGAGCAACTCGACGATGAAAACCTGTTTCCATCAAAAATTGGTGAGAACTGGCTGCTGTTCACTTTTCTATGCAAATATTTTCTTGTTCAGATGCCTCAACGGAGGATGCAGTCATGACCATGGAATGGTGGTTTGTCATGGCTACATGTTGATTCAATGATGGCAGGATTTTATGATGAATGGTGATCAATTTGCAGGCCGCTGCAAACTTTTGAGCTACTGTCAGTTTCAGATCATGATTTCTTCATGCAGCTCATTACCACAATCCTATCACCAGTGGTGTCTTTTATGCATGTTAAGAATCTGCAATGTTGCAGTGAGGAAGCTTTACTCCGTCAGAGCTCTGTACCAGTGTTTTTTTTTTTTTTATGAACATATAACATTGGCCCTTAACTGTGTTTTGAGCGGACACAAATAATAAGTTCTATGAGGGCCAACCATGTTTGAAGCACTTCCCATGCTTCCTCATCAAACAGAGTAGTAGATGTAAAGATGGGGTGTCAGCCAAAGACAGTTTAAAGACTTTGTCTCAAGTCAGTAAGTGATATCTCGTCTTGGATAACTCCTTTTGGTACAGAGTTTCTGTGAAAATATTTGTCGAATGCAAATCTGGATTTGCTGTAGTCCTTTCTAACTTGCTGTTCAAACATTAATTTGTCAGCAAGCCTAATGAATGTCTTTTTCAATACTGCATCATACACAGGAGTCCCATTTCCCAAGAACTTCCTTGTCGTCGCAAAGACGATCCTGAAGCGGCTGTTTCGCGTCTACGCACACATCTACCACCAACACTTCCGAGAGGTGGTGAGCCTTGGAGAAGAAGCACACCTCAACACATCCTTCAAGCACTTCGTCTTCTTCGTGCAGGAGTTTAGTCTCATTGAGAAGCGAGAGCTTCAGCCACTGGCTGAATTAATTGAAAAGCTAACGTCCAGAGACCGATAAGATCCAGAATTACATCATGGTGATTATCATAATTTTTACTTAAAAATCTGTTCTTTTTATAGTTTCTCGTTTATTGGCTTTACAGTCTGAAAGATAAGTTTTTGAAATTTTCAGTTTCTTTTGAATAACTGTGGAGTAACCGTGGTATATGCACATACTCACGCTCATCTTATCAGTAATTCAGAAAAGAACATCTTACACTGAATTGATCCTTCACTTATTGCAAATCTTTCCCTGTACTATATATTGGTCCCAGGGCAGACGGTTTATCTTTTCCGTTTTCCTGTGAAGATCATTGTTTCTCTCAGTTCCTTGCCTCCTCTCTTCCCCTTGATCCTTAAGCCCGTGCACAGATGCTGTGCAACGAGTGCTAGTTTGGTGTGCTTGACAATATGGTCAAGTTGTCATTGTGTGTTACCTGTCATTACTTCTCGCTGCTCTCAGCAACCCTGAAGCAGTTGCCTTATTTGTGTAAAAATCTGTTTTCCTCACAAAACTGCCAACTGGATTGAGTTGCCATCGAGTGTGTACTGTCCCTCTCTCCCACTTTGTTTTCCCTGTCTATTTCTGTGTGAAAGATTACATATACATGTGTCGTTTCTGCTGTGTGTGTGCGTGTGTGTGTGTGTGTGTGTGTGTGTGTGTGTGTGTGTTGTGCCCTTGTCAGATAGTCTTAAATGGCATGTAGAGCAGTAAGTAGGTTTCATCACCAGAAACATTTAGATAGCCACAAGAGTGGACTCTACTGGCATCATGAGTCCAACATTGCAACACCACACCCAACAATGAACACTCACTTCAAGAGGGAAGTCTACATCTGCAATTTTCGTTTTTTACTAGCAGCTCAACTGCACACCATAGCAGAGAACTCATAAACTTACACAACACGATGAATGAAGTGCGTACTTTAATGAACAATCACTGTGCACCCCTCCTGCTTCTCACGGCTAAAGCAACACCACAACACACATACAAACTTGAACATAAAAAGCCTCTGCAGACCAGAGACTTTGTAACTTTGCTTGTGAATGATTTCCAGCCGGAAAATGAAGAGACAGCAGAAAAAGGAAATGGCACACATTGGCCATTTTCTCTCAAGAACGTGGCGGGCGAAGGCCATGAAATAAGTACAATGATAACAGGCTGTGTTTGTCTCAGGGTGTATTTGTTCAAAGACTACATTTCTGGTGTGGCTTTTTTGTATGTACATGTTAAAGGGCACCTGACCTGCGAGAGCCGTGAAACACATGGCAGCCAATAAAAAGTAAATTGTGGATTTCTCTGAAAAAAATACACCCAACCTACATAGTATGTACATAAAAATGTAACAAGAAAATGACCAACTAGTCATTCTGAATTGCTGAAATTTTTTTGTTGTCAATGCTCTGCTATGGCACACAAACACGCCATGACAACAGTCGCTTATCAAAGGAGCCCGAGTATAAGGACATAGTTGAGTCATCGCTGCCTCCCCACGCTACACTAGTTACAAGGCGTCGGTGACCCTGCACACAACAGAAGTGGATGAGTTGCCAGGAGGAAGGTGCTGCTGAGTGCACACCACCGGTGCCAATCCATAAAGATGTGCACATTCTGATCAAACGTCAGTATTGCCTAATCAACTGTATTACTCTGATAAATTGCCTCTTACTCTTTGAACACAAATATTTTCAAAACGAATTGTACTGTTCATGTCAGGCAATGCTTATTTCACTTTTCTGCAATGCTGTGTTTGATAAATCAGAGCTTCTAGTGTTCTTTCAAATCGTGGCAGAAGAAGTAGATCTACATCCAAACAGCAAGAGTTCCCTTGGGCCTGGAAAGCAAAATCTGCTGATACTGACAATGCAGTGCACTGTACCACCATATCTAAACTATTGCAATGTTCACCTACACCACAAAGAGTCCATTTAAACACCTGAATGCTGATGAGACTCCTCTTCTAAAGTGGTTAGCAATGTTCAACAAGCACCAGGCCAACTTTTGTTCAAAAGGACGAAGGAGACAAAATACACTGGAAAAAAGCAACCAACCCATTGCAGAAGTACGCTTTGTTGCCTATTTCCCCACCATCAAGTGTGCTTGCCAGTTCTGCCCAAATCCACACCAACTACATGCAAAGGATATAGTCTTTGTCATGATACGAAGTGCTCCTGCTATCAGGCAGAAAACAAGTAACAAGTTTGTCTTTTGGTTACTGAATCGCTGTCAACACCCAGAGAAGAATTTCTTTCTGTCCTCCCCACCTGTCTGCCTGCCTCCTGGTGTGACTCCCTCTCTGATCCTGAGACTTACGTGTTTCTGGCTGCTCTTTTCCAGTCGAACACCATTTGCATCAAATAAACGCACATGACGACTGTCTTGTGGCACAGCTAGAACCTTCCCATTCGGAGACATGGCCAACCTGTTAGGCACAACAGATTGCCAGCACGCAAGTGTGCGCACACACACATATCAACAAAAAATGGAGCATACGCTTTACAAGGTTATGGTGTGACAAAAAAACAAACAAACAAACAAGAGCAGACAATCCCTACAGAGCCAATAATTTCTTACGCGTTGAGGTAGTTTGCTGTAGTAAGCTCAAACACTAAATTTTATCTACCCATCTTTAAAGTTGTATTCAAAATAGCATTAGCAACAGTGGTTGCATTGCCAAAATAAAAACCACTGGTCAGCTTACTCACTTTCACTACACATGGCGCAAAAGTTTACTGCCACCTTCGTTTTGTATGGATGTAAAATTTAATGGAGAGTTAGTTCAGCCAAGGCTGCTGATTGATAGAGCTCTGTGACCCAATTTCTCTTTGCACAGTTAGGCTTTATTATGCAAGAAAGGGAGCACCACAACTGTTGGGATATATAAGCTGTGTCAGGGTATAAGCTGCACCCCCAGTTTCCTCCATTCTGATGCCAAATGGTGTATAAGCCACAGGGCTTTTTTTTTGAAATTTCACGTTAAAACTGCAGCTTATGCCCGGCAATTACGGTAATAATAGTTTGAGGACAATCAGAAGAAATTTGCTTGTCTCATATGTATGTGTTTAATGTGTAAAATGGCAACCACTCTCGTGAACCATAACCACCCAATTGAATGCAACCACACTCAAACCTCTAACACCAGCATTCATTGGAATGAAAACCACACTACGTTAACTGCTCAACTAATTTGCCAGCTAAAGAAAAAGCTCGCTTTATGGTGTTGCAGGTTCAGGTCAGATTGCGTTCATTTGCCAGGTAAAAGAGGAGAGAATGGTTGTTGATGACTCAGTCACTCTTCAAGTCATGGTATATTCTTTTTCATAAATACCCACCGGGCTTGGCCTTGCTAAACCAATCCAGCAAAGAACTAGCTAAGCAAGCGTTAGAATTTGAGAAGCACAGTTTCATAGTTGCACAAACATCCTACTTACCATCACATTACAATTTACCTGGTAAACAGATAACGAAGTTATGCCTGTGTACCAGATACTCTATTGCTCTATTGTTGTGTGTGTGTGCGTGCATGTGTGTGTGTGTGTCGGTGTGCATGCGCCCATAGACTTATCTCTACCACAGTAAGTACCAGTATAATCTCTCATGAAATCGCATGCTCTCATTTTTCCAACCAATATCCCACCTGTGCATTTATAAGAGACTGCTCTTCATAGAGACTGAATTTTTTTTAATCATTTCAACGACCACAGCAGATAAGAACTTGAACGAAATGTATGCTTGTTGCAACATTTACCATGGCTTCAAGACTTCACACGACAAAGTCTACACACTCCATGTCTGAATCGATTCAGTAATAACAAACTTAGCTTCTGGCCTGGCTACTCAAACTGCAAGTCTTTGCATTTCTTGGCTAGTCTGTTCATTAGCTGTTTCCATATACGCTGGCTGAAAGCCATCAGAGACAGAACCAGGACACACTGCTAGTAAAACTCATCATGATCCTATTCCTGTATCAAGATATACAAATATAATCCCTTTGTATCACTGCGCTCTTAGTGGAAACTGTGCAGTTAAATAAACACAAATGGTGGGTGGCACTTTGTATGACTGGTAAGCAGAAACGACAATACAGAACAACAGCAACATATCAGCCCGTTCATAAGTTGATCACTGTCATCCTTGTACAAAGAGCGAGGGAGAATGCCTTTCCGAAAACAGTACATAACTACAGCACTAAACCCATTTTGGGTGTGTAACAAAGAGAGAGAACGTGACAGAGAGAGAGAGAGAGAGAGAGAGAGAGAGAGAGAGAGAGAGAGAGAGAGAGAGAGAGAGAGAGAGAGAGAGAGACCGAGGCCATTGCATCAGCCCTCAACATGCAGTGATAAAGCTACCGTGTTGTTTCGGAAACTGCTCTTTGTCTATATTCCTCCAGTAACGGGTTACAGTCATGAGATCTGTGCAAATATGTTTTGTTTACAAGGAATAATGTTTGTGCAAAGACTCACCGATTGATAGCTGAGCCAACACGAATATTGACGAGTGGTTGCCTCATTTGTCGCATCTCCCAAACCTGCAACAAAAGAAGAAAACAATAAGCAAAATGCCCAAAATGGTGCAAGAAATTATTTTTCTCAAAATCACATTATGTGGGCTCAAACTCTTCAAACAGCCACAACACTCTTGTGGAAAAATTAGGAAAGAAATACTCAAGGCAAGCATGTAAAGCTAGTCAAGCAAATTCTACAGTAACTGTACTGCCCAACAAAGAGATGAACTGTACATCTGCAAAAAAAACAAAAAAAAATGAAACACAACTATCAGGGATAATACACAACAGGCCACACAGCAGTTGTTATCTTCTTAATTCGCCATCACTTGACACAATAGGCTGTATGCAGGTAGTCGCATACAGTGTGCCCACACATGCATAACTGCTATTAACAGGACAGACAAGTTATTCGGCATCAGCGCCATGCTGGACAATTCACTGACCTTGACGGTTCGGTCATCACTGCCACTGACTACAAGCTGCTTTGCTGCGAAAATCGCTGTTGTCACCGTGCTGACAAGACAAACAAGAAAACCTGCTAACACTTCAAACCCATAATACTTCAAAGATAAGACAGGGAAACTTGTGATTGTACCCCTGGAAACTCATCAGCATAAAATCATAAATTTTCAAGTTTGAAAGTTCAGAAGCTATTTCTCTGCAGAAAATTGCATCTAGCGATCCCATATACAAATGTAAGTGTCCATCTCTTTTCAGATGCCATTGGTTTTGGAAAAAATCAGAACCTTCTCAATGTTTATCACTTTGAAAAATTCCAAGGAGTACAGCATACAAGACAATACACATCTTTATCAAAGCAGTCTGTTTTCTGACACAGTGGTAGTACACAGCCCATTCTCTTTTTTCCTAATGAACCACTAGCACACTTTCTCACACACCATAACGATTGCAATAAGAGGATGTTTATACGATAGAGATTCAACCCAGGGGAAATGAATATATAAAAAATTCGACAAGCTCTTGTTGTTAAACTTTGAATATAGGATGATGTTGGGAGGGGGGGGGGGGGGGCCGCAAGTCAACTGGCTTAGTAGAACCGTTCACCCAACACATTAGATAAAGCAGTTGCTTAACCTCGTGATACAAGGAGTCAAGCATATCCGTAGCAACAGCTACTTCATTACAATGACAATCCCCACAATTCACACGGTTTCAACAGAGAAGAGTACATTGTTGAAACAAAAAAAAACTTAAAAGAGAGAGTGGTGGAAGATAGTGAATTGGTGAAGAAAACGAAAGAATAAAATGGCAAATTCTTACGCTGAGTGTGCTTGTACGACGTGAACTGGATGACGGCCAGATGCATTCAAGTCCCACAAGTGAAAGTTTGTGTCGCGTGCTGACGTCAACAGAAGCTGTTGATTGGGATGACCACAGACATTGGTCATCTCTTGATCATGACCTGCGTGAACAAAATGCAAACGGATTAGGTGAGAGGAAGAGAGAATGGGAACAACGAGAAGGAAAAGACTGCTGGAGAAATCTACCCAAAATTCTCAAGGAACAATCTCTCAATGCTGTGGTAAACTGCTGAGGAGTGTAACCTCCATCATGCAGCCCACCAAAAAGACCCCCAAAGCCTTAAGCCCACTTCTTACCGGTGAGCGTATGCAAGCAGTCACCAACTTCACTGTCCCACACTTTCACGGTACGGTCCCATGAGCCCGTTGCCAACCTCTGGCCATCAGCTAGGAAATCACAAGCAATGACAACTCCTAGAGAAACAAAAAAAAACCCAAACCATTTGGGTGGATGTTCCAACCAGTTGAACGTTCAATGAGAACACCAAACTAACCTGAATGGCCAACAAGTTGGAGTAAGGGTGTTTTGACAACTGTGAACCGGTCCACTGCATCACCACCTTGCTCATTGGAAGAACCTGGTCGGAATAAACAAAACATGCACATTTCCCAAAAGAGAAACAATCAACCACTGAATTAAAGAGGTCATCTTTCCTCCCATATAAAAGGAAAAAAAAGAAACTTGATGAGAAATCATTTGTTGACTGTCAGCTTCTATTGGTGCAATGTTGATGAGCAAACTAGAGAGCAAAGCAGAGGCAGAGAGAGGAAGAGAAAAAAGTAGACAAAGGTCAGACTGCAGCTGAAGCAAATGGAGAGAGAGAGAAAAGAGAGAGAGAGAGAGAGAGAGAGAGAGAGATAGAGAGAGAGTGAGAGCAATACACAGAAAGAGATACAAAGAGAGAGAGAGAGCCTGAGGATGTGCAAAGGAGAGACAGGCTGAGGGAGAGGGAAACAACGATAGCAAAATCATGATCAGTACAATTGCTAACCTTCGTCATCAGATCCAGCTGGTGACATTTGTCCTCCAGGAAGTGCACCAGAGGCTAGAATATCATCACCACCTCCCTGCACACAAAACTCACAATCTTACCTGTGAAATATGTCATAACATCTAACAGCATACCATCTACAGCCTTTCTTCACAAGTTATTTGCACTCGTGTTAAAATGATTTTTGCCACTTAAAGCAGCAGCCTGCAGTTGATAACCACTTCTTTCCGAGCGGAAATATAACTTCCAGCATGTCAAAGTAGAACTCTCATAAAAAAAAGACTGTACTTACCCCATCCATGTTAAGGGGAGAGGATAGGCATAGTGAGTTGGCATGGTTACCAGTGAAGCGCCAGACATGAGCTTGTCCGTTTCCACCGCCTAAAGTGAAACAGTTTGCAAAGTAATGAAGGTGTTAGTGAAGGCACAAAGAGATGCTCATAAGAGAAGTGGGACATTAGAGAGAAAGAGAGGCAATAGAAGGCACCAACACAGAGAGTGAAACAGACAGGGCAGAGGACAGAGAAGCTTGCCCTTCAGATAGAGAAACCTAACAATCACTGGGGTACACCAAATAACACAAGCACATGCACATGAAAAAAAACAAGTCACAATGCATACAGAGTTCTCAAGACACAAACCACAACACTAATACCACCTGAGAGAGGCATAGCCAACCTGGCTTACATCTTGTTTGTACAAATGAATTTCTGACAACACCAAAGGGCCTCTGTACATGTTTTATTGCTATAAAATTGAATCTCTAGCGATAACATGCTTCAAGTCATAAAAACTGAACATGTCTTTATCTTGCTTGCTCTCCTCACCAAAATGGCTACAATCATTGCAATGGAAGATAACTAATGTTTGGCTGTCCACTCTAAACTCTAGCATCCAAGAGACAGGAACGTGCCCAAAGAGATAGCAATAAGCATACCAGGGTGAGAAGAAAAAGGATGTTTAGGAGAAGACCACTTCTTTTTATTCACTCTCTCACTCTCTCTGTCTGATGGCTCATTTGGTTTCAGAGTTTGGTCCATGCTCAAATAAAAGAAACAGATACAACAAAAGATTATGCTCACCAGTGCAGGCCAGCTGTTCAGTTGGATGGAAGCGGATTGAGTTCACTGCCATTGCAACAAACACAAAAACACACATCATTCTCCATGGCACTACCAGAGATGGTCCTGCGATCATTGTCATGATTACACCAGATCATACTGCTATTTGGTCTTTTCCACATCCAGCAAGAAAGTTTTCATTTCAAAAGTGAAGGTGCAGTGTCCTCACATGACACACACACGCACACACACACGCACACACACACACACACACACACACACACGTGCACACACACACACATCACAGTTACCACTAGTGACTATCGTTGTTCAGCACTGACCTGACCCTGAATGTCCACGATACTCAAGAAGACACAGATGAGACTCAGGACACCAAAGGCGAGCTGTACGGTCTGCAGAAAAAAAGGAAAAAAACAATCAACAGAGATGGTTGGGAGAAAGCAATCAGTTTGCCGATCTATCAAATTTCTACACAAAGACTAATCAGTGACTATTCTCACTTGCCTCAATTGTGATTCTCAGTTACAAGTTACAACCATTCTCTTCTCTGTCTTTTGTGCTAGGTGTGGGCAAGTAGACCACAAAAATATCACAAAAGTGAGATTCAGAGCTGAGTGTTGAATGTGCACAATATGGCTCTTCTATACAATGTGGCGACGACAGCGAGCGAGTCTGTGAGGTGTGGTGGAGCTGCGCAGCGAAATCACTGCTGCCAGCACTTTGTTCAACTTAAGCCAAGAAAAAACATTAAGGCAGAACTGATGCACCTCCTGCACACTTCTCTGGAAAGTTACAAGGATTTTCATTTGGGCCAGAATAATTGCAAGAAAGAGTGCCTTATAAAAATCATTTGCAATAATCCATCTGTGACCATTTTCACACAAAGTGTATACAAAACAAAAAAAACCCCACAGCAAACAGTATGTTCTTCTAATTGCTTTGAACTAAAACAAAAGCGCCTATTCAACAAGGCAAAAACATTACCCGCTGAAGCAGTGCCGATCACAGGTCCATTCCGCGAGTACGCAACATCCCAAATGCCGTCTCGGTGACCACACAGCTCCTTCTGAACCTGAAACGTCACTGCGGGAGTACGCTTAGAGCTCTGCACAACACAGAAACAGAAGAAGTGGAGAACAGTGAACACAAAAAGAAGAGAAGATGAGGAGCAAGGCTTTCTCTGAGAGAAATTCCATGATAAGTTTGGGCAAAATGTCAATGCCATGTCAACTTGTCAAGGTTGAGCATGAAGCAGAAGAGGCAGAAGACAGATGTAGCATCTGCATAACAATTACACCGGCTTACCTTGCTTGCTGTGGCCCTGTACGTTCTCAACCGTTGGCTGACACGGCTGGCAGCTGAGGCCAAAAGATAAAAAAAAACAAAAAAACAAGAAGCTGTTTGCTACCAGGACACTGCAAATTAATCCCCTACTACCAAGTGCAAACACAAACACGCACCCACAAAATGTACACAGACACACACAGAGGCGCGCATGCACACACACACACACACACTCATACAAAATACCCTTGCCCACCACACACAAGCAATATACACACAATAACCCAAAGAAGCGATATGTCAATGACAGTGACGACGGCAAAGGATGTCCAGTCAGACCACTTGCTCAAACATCATCTCTCATCAGCTACTCTCCTGGACATACCCTTATATACTTCTTATTTAAATCTCTGCTTTTTCTACTGCTCTGTTTTGGAAAGGAGGCCTTCATGGAAGGCATGCTTACAATGTCATGAATGACACTGCGCTCGCCTATGAGAAGCGCAGCTGGGCAAACTTTTTCAGAGAACATTTCCCCATAAAACACCATTTCTTCGAATTTGACCAGTATGAGCAGTAGCCTGAGTCAACAGTTAAAGTGACTATTGCTTGTTTCTGTCTCTGTCTTTGTCACAATCTCCATTTCAGTATTTGTTCACTGCTTCCTTTCTCACATTTTATTCTCCTGTTTTTCTTTTTTTCCTCTCTCTGTACACAACTGTACTTGTGGGCTTGCAATGCTCAGAAGCTGTTCAGAAACCTCTGGACAGAGGATGAGCAAGGATCTACAGCCTACTCTTCAATCAACAGATGTCAATAGTTATATCTGATGAACATCAGCCAGATCACCATTAAATCAATCAAATCATTGTTCAAAATTTATCAATGACATTGTGAGGTCATCTCACAGTGCTTCTTGACGAGGCCAGTGGTGAGATCATGATCAAGACCAGCACCTTCAGCCAACTCAGTGTCTTGTCCAGCCCCAGCTCCGACTCCACCGCTGATTGCTGCCTGGCTATCAAGCTGGCCAGTGAGCTCTTCAATCCGTTTTCGCACTGGCGGCAAAAAGAAGAAAGAGAAGCAGGACGATTGAGAGAGAGAGAGAGAGAGAGAGAGAGAGAGAGAGAGAGAGAGAGAGAGAGAGAGAGAGAGAGAGAGAGAGAG